>JAJJWW010004425.1:0-27224 GCA_023531295.1 Papaver armeniacum
GTAAGAAAAGCTACCCGAGCATGTTGGCATGTGCCAATGGCATGCGTGGCCGTTAGGGCCGTGGCTTTGGTAAGAAAAGCTACCAGCGAGCATGTTGGAATGTGCCAATGGCATGCGTGGCCGTTAGGGCCGTGGCTTTGGTAAGAAAAGTTACCAGCGAGCATGTTGGCATGTGCCAATGGCATGCGTGGCGTTAGGGCGTGGCCTCGCGGAAAAGCTACCAACGAGCATGTTGGCATGTGCCAATGGCATGCGTGGCCATTAGGGCCATGGCCTTGGCGGGGAAAAGCTACCCGGCGAGCATGTTGGCATGTGCCAATGGCATGCGTGGCCATTAGGGCCGTGGCCTTGGCGGGAAAGCTACCGAGCATGTTGGCATGTGCCAATGGCATGCGTGGCCGTTAGGGTCGTGGCCTTGGTAGGGAAAGCTACCAGCGAGCATGTTGGCATGTGCCAATGGCATGCGTGGCCGTTAGGGCCGTGGCCTTGGTAGGAAAAGCTACACGAGCATGTTGGCATGTGCCAATGGCATGCGTGGCCCATTAGGGCCGTGGCCTTGGTGGAAAGCTACCGGCGAGCATGTTGGCATGTGCCAATGGCATGCGTGGCCCGGAAATATGGCTTGTGGTACGTGTTGGCATTTGCCAATGGCACGTCTGCCATGTTGACCTAGTTGCACGTTTTGCAAGCCTAGGGCGCTATATTTGGCATGCGCTTGATGGCGTAGCGGCTTAGTTTGGCATGGTTGCCAATGAGTGCGATATGTAGTTTGGTTTTGGCGTCGGCTTGGTTTTGGCGTTGTTGCCATGGTGCGCAGTGTGCGTCTTGGCTTGGCATTGTTGCCATGGTGCGCAGTGTGCGGCTTGGTTTGGCAGTGTTGCCATGGTGCGCAGTGTGCGGCTTGGTTTGGCATTGTTGCGATGGTGCGCAGTGTGCGGCTTGGTTTGGCATTGTTGCCATGGTGCGCAGGTGTGCGGCTTGGTTTGGCATTGTTGCCATGGTGCGCGGTGTGCGGCTTGGTTTTGGCATTGTTGCCATGGTGCCAGCAGTGTGCGGCTTGGTTTGGCATTGTTGCCATGGTACTAGTGTGCGGCTTGGTTTGGCATTGTTGCCATGGTGCGCAGTGATGTGCGGCTTGGTTTGGAATTAGGGTTCTGTGGTCGAAAACCCTAATGGTATTTTGAAAAATACCCCTATTAATTATTTACACCCGAGTTAAAATGCTCTTAGTTAATGTGTTGCGGGTAACACTAGGTCATGGGGTTTTTACGATTTTACCCCTTGTTTAAAAACCACCATCAACATTAAGTCCCCCGCTAGCTCGGAACAGGGGGCTTTATTGCGAAGGTAAGCATAAGATGGTGACAAAATATCAACAAGAAACCGTAAAGAGAATTGAGGAGGCTTGTCGACCTTTTATAAATAGGATTTGGAACCCTTGCCTCTGGTAGTTTTGCACAATCGGAGGCTAGCACAATTGGTGGGCCGGCTGACTTGGGGCGGCGTTGGGAAGTTGGGTGAGTCTGGAACCGACCGTGTTAGCTTTGGTGGGCCCGACACGGGTGTGGGCTGTGCGTGCTTGTGGGGCGTGACTTAGGAAAGCGAGCGTGCTAATTTGGTGGAACAGGCGAACTTGGGCGACATTGGGAGGTTGGGCGCCCTTGTGGGCCCGCTTCTTACACGCACGATTTTGGTAAAAGAAAATCCTTCCCTATTTCAGAATCCTTACGCCTATGTATATAAAGTCCCTTTCTCCCATATTGCACTTTCATCTTTTCATCATTTCCTACAAATGAAGAGTCATAAAGAAGAACCAGCTTAGTGTATGTCTTCCAATTACTTTTTTATGTAGGTGTAAACCCTAGGCGTTTTTCTTTGTGCATATAATTTCTGGCGTGTCTCTTGTAGAAAATATTGTATGTATGCAACCAAGGGAAATACCGCATATATTATTCGAACCCGTAGGAAAGTGCTCCATATATTATTTTGAACCCAAAAGAAGAACCCATTCAGAAAATTTAGACCTTGTTGAGGATACCGTGCACTTGATAAAATACCGCGTATATAATTTTGAACCCTGAAGAAAATACTGCTTGTGCAGTCTTGAACCCGAAGAAAATACCGTACATGAATCCCGAAGAAGAATACCGTATATGCTCCATACGACGAACCCGGGAAATATTGTATATATGATTTTTGAGCCTGAAAAGAAATATCGCGCGTGTGATTTTGAACCCGTAGAAAAATACTCCATATAATTTTGAACCCGAAGAAGGATACTGTAGGCATACTTGAATCCGTATAAAATACCGCGTATATAGTCTTGAACCCGAAGAAAATACCGCGTATATAGTCTTGAACCCGGTAGAGAATACTGCGTATATAGTCTTGAACCCGAAGAGAATACTGTATATAGTCTTGAACTAGAAGAAAATACTTGCGTATATAGTCTTGAACCCGTAGAAAATACGCCCTCCTCTTTTTTTTTTTTTTTTATTTCGGGTTTTCCTCTTGTTGGGCGCGGTTATGTGTCGGGAGATAATTTTGTCTTTTTTTGTGTGTGTGGTGTATCTTGTTGCTAAGTTGTTATTAAGAGATCCGACAAGATGTTACCGAACAAAATTTCGCTTTATCAAAGGATGTCCATAATTCCAAACCAAACACGGATGATGAGTTTTTGCCAAGAAACTTGTCTCTTCTCGGAAAAATCACCTGTGTTTCGTGCCAATTTTGTTAACCGGTGGTGAAGATGAAAAGAAGACGCGTTAGGTTCGCCCTGAGAGAGAACACCATACGGTTCCTGTCTTCATAAAGGGGTATATTCTCTTCCAATATTGATTTCGTGGATGTGCCAAAGCCCATTGCGTTCTTTTGATAGATGGGTTGAGTTCATGGTGAGTAAGGAGCATATAAATACCAACTTGACGCGAGCGCAGATGATGATTGATCTTGTCGAGCATCGGTAAATCTCAGATTAGGGAAGGATATCTTGGGATCGAGTTGATTTCATCTCCAGATGGTGTTCGGACACACATACGATCATATGTAGATGGGGTGAGATAACTTTCTCCTTGGAGAGTGTGGCTCTTCTTTGAATCTTCCAGAATCGGGAATCTTAAAATCCAATTATCCGAAAGTGAGGGGAAGATGCGGGATGACCTTGCCGCTAAGTTGGAAGATTTCGCGGAAAAGACTCCACAAAGTCGAAGGATTACGTAGGAAGAGGATGAAAGGTGCCTTTACGGTGGTGGATATCTCAATGGTTTTAGGACTTGAGTTTGGAATCCGAACAGTAAAAGCTTGATGATCTTCACGTTGCAGCACTTTTGGCTCTCTCAGTTGTCTAGAGACATTTTTGACGATGGTTACGGGTAAGAAGGAGATAAGACCGAGTTGCTAGTGATTCTTTGTGAAGTTGGCAAAAGGTGAAGTTCTTCCCATTGGCAAGCTATTCCTCGGTTCCGTATGTGCATCTGGATCACCTAGTTGCGAACATGCGAGAGTTTGAATGGTTTCATGAAAGTGAATTCATATATGCACGTTGCTTTTATGCAAGTCCGGCTATGGGAGCACTTTGAGAAGTATGCTCGAAACCGATGCCTTCGATTCCCGCGAGTTGGGGCGGCTCTCGAATTCTTGATGGGTGAACAGGTGTCCAAGAGTTGGCGTGAGCTTGGTTAGTCTTCTTGATAATTCGTATGAAATCAATTTTTCGCCCATGGGAAATGGTCCATAGGTCGGTGACTCAAATTGACACCTTTGCTTGCTCCGCTCATGTCTTTGTCTTAGATGGCGATTTGAGCGTTGGTGAAAACATGTTCATTCAAAGCTATGTTCCTAGGTTATATGCCATCTTTCTTTATGGGGTCTTTCCGAGATAGCCGCTACAATATTGACCGTGCTTTTTCGTCACATGGGTTTCGATCATAGGGGTACCTCTTTTACCGGCCCGGTGTTTCCTAAGGATTCATTGCGCGCCCTCAATGCCAGTTCCCTCGAGGCGGCATCCGCCTTCCCTTCTTACAAATAGGAAGAGTAACTTCGACGACCTTTGGCTATAATGAGTTCCTGGTGCGACGAGTTTATTATGATCCAAGCTTTTGTGAATAACGTGGTGGAGAACGTTCGTTGTAAACCTTCCCAGCCAGTTTTGAAGAAGTATCCAATGTTGAGAGATCTCATGCGAAAGTTGCCTAGCAACTCGGAAAGTCCCAGGCCAAGGAACGGAGAACGAAGAATCGTCTTTGCGGTTTTCGGACGGTTTCAAAGATCTTCCCACGCCTCTCGTGTCTTTGAGTTCTTCCAATAACCGAGGTATGTGTCACCTCTTCTTTGGTTTGTCTCAAAACACGTGAATTTCTTGAAAACATGTGTCTTGTTTCCTCCGGGGCTTTGGTAGTGTTAATGCTTTCGCGCCCTCGCACGTTGCCGAGGAGGCAACAATTTCTTCAAAGAATTTCAGCAGCGCTGAGCCTTCTCATAGCGTCTGATAGCGATGATGAGTTAGAGAAAGAAGAAAGTTCGACAAGTGAGAGTGATTCCTCTGGCAGCACTGGTTCTTTTTCGGGAAGTGGTTCGGTGAGTTTCGCGCTTCTTTTCTTTCTTCTTCTGTTTCTTATTTTTGAAAAATGTCTAACTCGAGTTCGCGGGGAGGAATCGGTCGGAGGATGATTACGGGGTAGAGGCACACGAAAATTTGCCTTTGGTGACCACCGCTGGTGACTTGGAGATGGGCGTTAGCCAATTGCCGGGCACAGATGTGGCTCAAACGGCGGATGATTCTCTGATGGTTGTTGCCGTAGACATGGAGGAAGACCATTTGCGAGTCGTAAGGCCAGGTGCAGGCGCCATTTTTGATCCTCCGTACTTGGTTCCTTATCCAGGGTCATGTCTTTGGTTGGAGGTTTCACGTCCGGCTAAAGCACAAGGCGTTGTACACCGAGAATACGGGAGAAATACGGACATATGGCCACAACCAAGAAATTCACTAGTCGATTTGCACACAGTTAAGCGTGTGGAAGAGGCTTTAACTTCCATCGAGGATATGCGTGAGGTGACTGGGTCACATGTATTTTCAAGACGTTATTGCCGATTGGGAGCACCATCGCGACGTGTGCGTAGAAAAGGTGTTCAACACTTCGTGGTTTGTCGAAGGCCTCGCCGAGATCCAAAAGTTGAAAGATGCGGCAATCGTAAAGCCTTTCCGCCTAGGAGATTGCACATGTGAGAGGTGGAACTCGAAGAACTTTCCAAGATGTTGACTATGAAGAGAGCGGCTCTTGAAGATGCAAAGTTGACTTTCTCCAAGAAGAGCAGACTTCTGTTGGATAATTTTCCTTGAACGATTCTCTGCTAAACTTTCATTTAGGTTCTCTTTTTTTTTTTTTTTTTTTTGAAAGACATATTGGATGTCTGGTTCAAAGTTTGACCGGTTTTGGTAGACAGCTGGTAGCTTTTGAGGATATTGGATTATTTCTGGGATAAATGGTTTTGATAATATGACTCTGATTATATTTTGGGAAAGGAATATTGCTTTTATTAAAGTGCGTGCTAGCAATAGGCACAATACTCGGTAGTATAATGGTTTTACTAAGAACCTAAAACAAATCGTATATCTTCTTGTGAGCACTGAATTTACTCACTTCATAGGTTTTGCGAACATGCCTCTCTTCATGTAAAAAGGCGGTTTCTGGTAGCATCGCTTGACAAGTCCCCAATCACCGGGTAGCATCTTCGCGAGTCCCCAGGTTTTCTTGTGTAGTTTTTACAACCCAGTAACCGGGGTTGTCCCGGTATTTGCGTCGGATTGAGTCACCTTACCCTACCATCTTGACATCGGGTCGAAGAACGAGATCGACAGATCGACATTGTAGCCTATAGATCAATCCTCCTGTGTGGTCGCCAATTGATTATTTATGGGTAAAAATCGCCGCCGATTTTGGTAAGTTCAGAGAGTGAGTGAAATTGGTTCAAACCTAAACAAATGTGCTGCACGTGAGCACTTTATATATTCGAGAGATCAATATGTACAAGTCCGGCCTAAACCAAGAAATGGCCGTTCCACTTGCTTCGGTCATAAAGTGGAGGAGAAGGGTTGATTTGGGGAGGAAGCAAAGAAAGGTGTTGAGACTAAAATGGATTACGGGAGAGTAGTATCTCGACTTGTATCGAGAAAGTGTAAGCTTAGGAAGCTTGCAAGAGATGAAAGCTTTTTGGAGAGCTTGCAAAGTTGCCTTTTACGAAGTGTAGAATTTTTCTCCGATAGAGACTTGTTGTCTGGTGGAAATAGTAAGACCTATTTATACAAGTCGGAGTTTAAACGTACCCTGGTTTCATGAAGGAAGAGAGTAAAGGGTGAAATAATGAGAGGAGGTGGTAACCACATGGTGTTAATGGGTGAAAACGTTTTCACCATTATTTCCTCATTTATTTGACCGCTTTATTCCTATTCATGCTTTCTTAATGCAGCGTGTGTACGTACAGACATGGATCGCCAAACCAAAACCCTAGAAATATGGCTTAGGGTTTTGGTTTGGCGGTCAGAAGATGTACAAACACTAAACACATTAAGAAAGCGTGAAAAGGAATAAATGCCAAATAAAAGGGAAATAATATGTGAAAACGTTTTTCACCCATTAACACCATGCGGTTACCACCTCCTCCCCATTATTTCACCACTCTTTACTTTCTCTTGATTTGGGGAGGGAATGCTTTTCAATCTCGAGTATAAATAGGTCTTACTATTTCACCAAACAAACAAGTCTCTGGTCGGGAGAAAAATACTACACTCGAAAGGCAACTTTGCAAGCTCTCCAAAAAAAGCTTTCATCTGGGTTGCAAGCTTCCCAAGTTTTTACTTTCGAGACAAGTCGAGATACTACTCTCCTAACTCGGGTTCTCAACACCTTTCTTTGCTTCCCTCCCAAATCAACCCTTCTCCTCCACTTTCTAGACCGGCAAGTCCTGAACTGCCAATTCTTGGTTTAGGGCGGACTTATGCAATTGATCTCTCGAATCTATAAAGTGCTCACGTACGCAAAGACATTTGTTTAGGGTTTGAACTAGTTTCTCACTCACCTAATTTACTCAAATCGGCGAAACGATTTTTACCCATAAATAATTGGCGACCACAATGGGAGGATCGATCTATCGATTACAATACCAACTCCGACTCCCGATTTCGTTTCCCGAACGTCAAATCCCAACATGGTGGAACTCAGTCTGGAGCGGGTGCCGAGAACACCAAGACAGAACGCACCCCCGATGTTAGCATCTCTCCCAATAATGTTGTTACGTCACCGGTGACAACAAAGAACATCGAATGCACTCCCTCAAGTGTAACACCGCCAATCACCAGGGCTAGAGCCGCTGCCTCCTCTAGCGTCTCTGCACAACCCTCTAATCACGGCAACGAAAATATCTTTTCGGGTGTCGCGCCACCAGTCACCATGGCTAGAGCCACCGCCACGACCTCAAATGCTTCGTCTAGCATGGCGCCTCCATCCACGACCAAAATCCCAACTACCCTGCCAACGGGACGAGAGACCAGAGGGACCACAGGAAGTCGCCCTTACGTCACCATCGCCGATTTGATGGAACGACATGAGACGCTCGCAGAGCCCAGGACGTACATGGTTTTAACACAAAAGGAGGTGCTCACCTTTCTCAAAACCCCGACAGAGCGACTACCCCGTGAGTCGCATCCTCCGAAGACACCTAGAAGCATCTCCAACAACCCCGACGCCGGCACCTCGGCAGGCACGCTCCACGGATGAAGAAACTCGCACTAGAGTCCCGTTGGAGAGAAATCAACCACCCAACCGTCACGAGAGAAGATTTGGAACAACTCCTACGCGACCGAATCAAGCATGATGAGTTCGATGTACATCATCACCAACCCCTTACCCATCCGAAATACGAGAATCCCTCTCCCAAGAGGGTACTCTTCCCCTCAATTTACCCCGTATGATGGTACTTAGGGAATGCACGCGAACATGTTTCTCGTTTCCTGGAATCCTTGGGCGAACATGAATACAATCACGTTCTTCGTTTAAGGAATTTTCAAAATCACTTCTTTGGAAGGGCGTATACATGGTACAACAAAGATCCCACCGAACAAAGCATTCCCAACCTGGAGTAGCATGGTCACCGCGTTTCAGAAGTATTTCTTCGTGTCTGAACAAGTTACCTTTTCGGACCTCGGGAGAATGTACCGGTGGGATAATGAACATCCGAATGATTTCGTCAAAAGGTTCAGGGTTCAAGAACTCGACCGATCACGACCCAAACGTGACCAGAGCAACAATTGTAAACGCATGCATCAACGGTATGGTCCCAATCCATCACGCGCCTCGCTAGAAAACTTGCGTTTCCAAACATTCTCCGAACTCCATGAGGACGCCAGACGATCTGCAACAACAGCACCAGCATTACTGGAAAGGACTAGGCCAACTCGAACTGAAGACGCACGTGAAACTCGTGGGAGTAGGCGCCTCATCAGCAAACAATTTAATGCCGGCTCATCCTCCGTGAACATAGTGAACGAAAGAGGAAAAAGGAAAGCCGCAACTACGAGCCACCAGCCGAAACGTGAAGCGCCGGCGCAACGGGAACCCTAGCAACGGAAGAGCGCCACTAAAACCCCTGTGCAGCATCGTGAGGCCGGAGGAAATATCCTTGATTTCCCATTCCCCATCGAGGAGGTGATTGACCTCCTAGAAGCCTGGGTTCAAGATGATGTCATCAGATTGCCACCGATCAGACGTCCACCAACTGAGGCTGAGATGGCAAACCCCAAATACTGCCATTACCACAGGTTCGTTCACCACCCGACTAGCGATTGCGACAGACTAAAGCATATTTTCAAAGAAAGGATAGAAGCAGGAGAACTCCAACTAGGAGACGAAAGAGTGCATCGAGACCCACTCCCAATAAGAAACCGTGGGTTCCTCCTGGGGGACTCCGTGCACGAGACTGCACAATCCATGATGCGACATGTATGTGAAATTCTCTATCTTTCCAAGGTTCAGCGCCAAGATATTTTCGCAGCTCTCAATCGTGTTGTATCCGGCAAACGGCTTTTTCTCTCCTCGGAATCCACGCCAAGGTCCCAAGCTTCCCAAACAGGCGAAGCAGAGAACTGGGGTCTGCTGACCACGTACCTTTTAAGAGGTAACGAATTTGACGACACGCTCATCGACACGGCCTCCTACCACAACATCATTACTTTCAAGACACTTAAGGCAACAGGATTTACAAAACAAGACGCTACCTATTCCCCGTCCGTGATTAAGGACTTGAGAGGAGAAGCTTTGAACGCGCATGGCTACATCAACTTAGAGATCGAGATGGGAGACGCTATAACACTTAGCCAATTCCATATTGTCAAAGAACTAGATCACGACATGATATTGGGACGTTTATGGGTGCCTGACAACAACTCAAAATTGGATGTGCGCCCTCCGCCAACGTCCACGCCCGAAGGAAATTCCAACAAGTCATCCCACTGGTTATCGCATCAACAAACTACTGAAGAAACCCAGACATCCGGAGAAGACTCGTTGGCGCTAGCTCATGGTTTTCAAATGCAAGTAAGTCGATCAAGCAACCTTTTCTCGCAAACCGGTCTTTCCTTCCCCCTTTCCGTCATGGGGACTCGGCGACATCGCACGAATGCTTTCAAGAAATGCGAATGCCAGGCTGGACCATTTGAACACTTTGCAAGAAGCTTGGAAACTTCTATTGAAGCCAACGAAGCCAAGACTCAAACGGTCGCGACGCCCGAACCCGTTTTCAATTGGAGATGTAGTGGTCAAAGGAAGCACGTTTCAAGTTGGGAAGATGACGGTAAAAATGGATTTGCCGAGTGAAGGAGAAGACGAGCCGTATGTCAGTTGCGGATACCCTTTTGGGAGGATATTGCAAGATCATCAATGTAGTCACACCTGAAGGCGTGATAATCCACTCGCGATGGCTCAAGGAATCCAATCCATAAAAAAAAAAGGGGGGGCTGTACTTCCCATTTGCTCCTTTTCTTTTTCAGTATTCCCTTTAACAATTCCTCTTAGTAGTTGTACTTCCCCAAGATGAATACACCGTTTGTATTTCTCCCTGGGGATTCCCTTCCCGTCAAAAAAAAATATATACATCTCTTTCCAAGCAAATCCTCCAGATATCAGAGAAATACATCAGATAAACCCAGAAAACCACTGCAGAGCCATCTCTTCCAAAAAATATATATGAAGCAAAATGTTTACTGATGAAGAAGAAATGAAAGATGTGTTTACAAAAAAAAAAAAGAAAAAAAAAACATCAGGGAACTAAGCAGCTAACAGAAAAGCAAAAGGAGGAACTAGCCCTCGAAGGATGGAGCACAAGTCCCTTCGGGCAAAGCTATCTTCAAGCATTTCCCCCAGCAATCCTTCGGGCAACAAAGGTTCCATTCAGCGGTTTTAGCAGCGGCAACCTCAATAACACCTTTGACATCAACTTCAAATGCTGTATCGCTTCTATCATGTACTCCTTCGAAAGTTTTCTCATCGACACTTCGAAGGAAGTTTTTTGATTCATTCGCATCAAAATCAAGAATCATGGCGTTCTCCTCCGCGTCCACTGAACCCAAGAGAGTCCGAACATGCACCTGTTCTTCGTGAGGATAGATGGAAGGGAGGTCCTTGATAATTTCATTAGCTTCACGGAACAAAGATTCAACCCCAACCAATACCTCCTCAAGAGAAGAAGATCGATCTCCACCGATTCTGAAGTCCTTTTCCAAAAAAGTTAAAAGGCACGGCCGTCGGAAGATCCCATCATATACTGCAAGAAATGGAAAGATGATCAAGTTCCATCCTGTCTATACACATATAAAAAGAGGATAGCGTGAACAAAAAGAAGAAGAAAACGCATCGCAAAGCAAAGGAAAAGGGAATCAACGGGAAGAACCCCTTCTCAAACAAGGGAGACGATACATTCGCGTTGGGTATGAATACGTAACCTTAAAAAAGGAAAGGGAGTAATGGAAGACATAATGCTTCCAGATTTTTGGCATGGATGATGCCTAATGGAAGCCGCACGTGAAGGAAAGCAAAATAAGGAAACTTTGCTGTCTGAAGAAACGTCTGCTCCCTCTTTATTTACATAAGTCACGCCTGTAAGCACGGTTTCCAAGTTGCACCGGCCCCACCAATTGCGCCGACCTCCCAATGACCGCCCAAGTCACGCTTGCAAGCACGCAAGACTTCTACACTTTGCGCCGGTCCCACCAAACTAGCACACTCGCCTTTCCCAACTCATGCCGACTTCCCAACGTCGCCCAAGCTGCACCGGCCCCACCAATTGTGCCAGCCTCCCGATTTGTGCAAAACTACCAGAGGCAAGGATTCCAAACCCTATTTATAAAAGGTCAGACAAGCCTCCTTCAATTTTCCTTACGTTTTGCTGTCGATAGTTTGTCACCATCTTATGCTTACCTCGCAACAAAGCCCCTGTTCCGAGCTAAGCAGGGGACTTAATGTTGATGGTGGTTTTTAGACAAGGGGTAAAATCGTAAAACCCCATGACCTAGTGTTACCCGCAACACTTTAACTAAGAGCATTTAACTCAGGTGTAAACAATTAATATGGGTATTTTTCAAAATACCAGATTAGGGTTTTCAACACAGAACCCTAATTCAAAAACCAAGCCGCATACTGCGCACCATGGCAACAATGCCAAACTAAGCCGTATACTGCGCATGATGGAAACAATGCCAAACCAAGCCGCATACTGTGCACCATGGCAGCAATGCCAAACCAACCCGCATACTGCGCACCATGGCAACAATGCCAAACCAAGCCGCACCCTGCGCACCATGGCAACAAGGCCATATTTCCAAAGCCGCTATGCCTTTGGCCCACGCCAAATATAGCGCCCTAGGCTTGCAAGACTTGCAACTAGGTCAACATGGCCGTACGTGCCATTGGCACATGCCAACACGTATCGCATGCCATTTTTCCAAGCCGCTATGCCTTTGGCCCACGCCAAATATAGCGCCCTAGGCTTGCAAGACTTGCGACTAGGTCAACATGGCCGTACGTGCCATTGGCACATGCCAACACGTCATCGCAGCCATATTTCCAAGCCGCTATGCCTTTGGCCCACGCCAAATATAGCGCCCTAGGCTTGCAAGACTTGCAACTAGGTCAACATGGCCGTACGTGCCATTGGCACATGCCAACACGTATCATCGAGGCCATATTTCCAAGCCGCTATGCCTTTGGCCCACGCCAAATATAGCGCCCTAGGTTTGCAAGACTTGCAACTAGGTCAACATGGCCATACGTGCCATTGGCACATGCCAACACGTATCGCAGCCATATTTCCAAGCCGCTATGCCTTTGGCCCACTCCAAATATAGCGCCCTAGGCTTGCAAGACTTGCAACTAGGTCAACATGGCCGCACGAGCCATTGGCACATGCCAACACGTATCGCAGCCATATTTCCAAGCCGCTATGCCTTTGTCCCACGCCAAATATAGCGCCCTAGGCTTGCAAGACTTGCAACTAGGTCAACATGGCCGTCACGTGCCATTGGCACATGCCAACACGTATCGCGCAGCCATATTTCCAAGCCGCTATGCCTTTGGCCCACGCCAAATATAGCGCCCTAGGCTTGCAAGACTTGCAACTAGGTCAACATGGCCGTACGTGCCATTGGCACATGCCAACACGTATCGCGAGCCATATTTCAAGCCGCTATGCCTTTCGCCCACGCAAATATAGCTCCCTAGGCTTGCAAGACTTGCAACTAGGTCAACATGGCCGTACGTGCCATTGGCACATGCCAACACGTATCGCAGGCCATATTTCCAAGCCGATTATGCCTTTGGCCCACGCCAAATATAGCGCCCTAGGCTTGCAAGACTTGCAACTAGGTCAACATGGTCTGTACGGGCCATTGGCACATGCCAACACGTATCATGAGCCATATTTCCAAGCCGCTATGCCTTTGGCCCACGCCAAATATAGCGCCCTAGGCTTGCAAGACTTACCTTAGGTCAACATGGCCGTACGTGCCATTGGCACATGCCAACACGTATCGCAGCCATATTTCCAAGCCGTATGCCTTTGGCCCTCGCCAAATATAGCGCCCTAGGCTTGCAAGACTTGCAACTAGGTCAACATGGCCGTACGTGCCATTGTCACACGCCAACACGTATCGCAGGCCATATTTCCAAGCCGCTATGCCTTTGGCCCACGCCAAATATAGCGCCCTAGGCTGCAAGACTTGCAACTAGGTCAACATGGCTGACGTGCCATTGGCACATGCCAACACGTATCGCAGCCATATTTCCAAGCGTTATGCCTTTGGCCCACGCCAAATATAGCGCCCTAGGCTTGCAAGACTTGCAACTAGGTCAACATGGCCGTACGTGCCATTGGCACATGCCAACACGTATCGCATGCCATATTTCCAAGCTGCTATGCCTTTGGCCCACGCCAAATATAGCGCCCCTAGGCTTGCAAGACTTGCGACTAGGTCAACATGGCCGTCGTGCCATTGGCACATGCCAACACGTATCGCAGCCATATTTCCAAGCCGCTATGCCTTTGTCCCACGCCAAATATAGCGCTCTGGCTTGCAAGACTTGCAACTAGGTCAACATGGCCGTACGTGCCATTGGCACATGCCAACACGTATCGCAGGCCATATTTCCAAGCCGCTATGCCTTTGGCCCACGCCAAATATAGCGCCCTAGGCTTGCAAGACTTGCAACTAGGTCAACATGGCCGTACGTGCCATTGGCACATGCCAACACGTATCGCAGGCCATATTTCCAAGCCGCTATGCCTTTGGCCCACGCCAAATATAGCGCCCTAGGTTTGCAAGACTTGCAACTAGGTCAACATGGCCGTACGTGCCATTGGCACATGCCAACACGTATCGCAGGCCATATTTCCAAGCCGCTATGCCTTTGTCCCACGCCAAATATAGCGCCCTAGGCTTGCAAGACTTGCAAACTAGGTCAACATGGTCAGACGTGCCATTGGCACATGCCAACACGATCGCAGCCATATTTCCAAGCCGCTATGCCTTTGGCCCACGCCAAATATAGCACCCTAGGCTTGCAAGACTTGCAACTAGGTCAACATGGCCGTACGTGCCATTGGCACGTGCCAACACGTATCGCAGGACATATTTCCAAGCCGCTATGCCTTTCGCCCACGCCAAATATAGCTCCCTAGGCTTGCAAGACTTGCAACTAGGTCAACATGGCCGTACGTGCCATTGGCACATGCCAACACGTATCGCAGGCCATATTTCCAAGCCGCTATGCCCTTGGCCCACGCCAAATATAGCGCCCTAGGCTTGCAAGACTTGCGACTAGGTCAACATGGCTGTACGTGCTATTGGCACATGCCAACACGTATCGCAGGCCATATTTCCAAGCCGCTATGCCTTTGGCCCACGCCAAATATAGCGCCCTAGGCTTGCAAGACTTGCAACTAGGTCAACATAGCCGTACGTGCCATTGGCACATGCCAACACGTATCGCAGGCATATTTCCAAGCCGCTATGCCTTTGGCCCTCGCCAAATATAGCGCCCTAGGCTGCAAGACTTGCAACTAGGTCAACATGGCCGTGCGTGCCATTGTCACATGCCAACACGTATCGCATGCCTTATTTCCAAGCCGTATGCCTTTGGCCCACGCCAAATATAGCGCCCTTGGCTTGCAAGACTTGCAACTAGGTCAACATGGCTGTACGTGCCAATGGCACATGCCAACACGTATCGCAGGCCATATTTCCAAGCCGTTATGCCTTTGGCCCACGCCAAATATAGCGCCCTAGGCTAGCAAGACTTGCAACTAGGTCAACATGGCCGTACGTGCCATTGGCACATGCCAAGATGTATCGCGGGCCATATTTCCAAGCCGCTATTCCTTTGGCCCATGCCAAATATAGCGCCCTAGGCTTGCAAGACTTGCAACTAGGTCAACATGGCCGTACATGCCATTGGCACATGCCAAACACACACGCTGGTAGCCTAAATTGCAAACCGTGCAACCTACACGACAAAGGCATTCCCGCACATGCCATTGGCACATGCAAAACACACACGCCGGTAGCCTAACTTGCAAACCGTGCAACCGACCGACAAGGCATTCCGCACATGCCAAACACACACTGGGTAGCCTAACTTGCAAACCGTGCAACCTACCACCAAGGCATTCCGCACATGCCATTGGCACATGCCAAACACACACGCCAGCTGGTAGCCTAACTTGCAAACCGTGCAACCTACCACCAAGGCATTCCGCACATGCCGTTGCAACATGCCACACACGCCACTTGCAGCTCTGGCATTACCACTTACGCTCGAGGTGCAACTCGCAACGAAGGCATTCCGCACATGCCATTGGCACATTCCACATGTGTCCCTAGCAGCACCACTTGCACGCAAGATGCAACCAACATTCGAGACATCAACACTGGCGGGGATGCTTTCTAGGGTTTTGGTTTGGCGGTCCTGACATGCGTACACTACGCTCACATTAAGAAATCGTGAAAAGGAATAAAGCGGTCAAATAAAAGAGGAATAATGGTGAAAACGTTTTCACCCATTAACACCATGCGGTTACCACCTCCTCCCATTATTTCACCCTTTACTCTCTTCCTTCATGAGGCCAGTGGTACGTTTCAATCTCGACTTGTATAAATAGGTCTTACCTATTTCCACCGGACAACAAGTCTCGGTCGGAGAGAAAAATACTACACTCTCGAAAGGCAACTTTGCAAGCTCTCCCAAAAAGCTTTCATCTCTTGCAAGCTTCTCAAGTTTTACTTTACGATACAAGTCGAGATAGTACTCTCGGAACTATTCGGTCTCAACACCTTTCTTTGCTTCCCTCCCCAAATCAACCCTTCTCCTCCACTTTGGGCCAAAGCAAGTCTCGGGAACACCATTTCTTGGTTTAGGTGGGACTTGCACAGATTGATCTCTCGAATCTATAAAGTGCTCACGTGCGGCACATTTGTTTAGGGTTTGAACCAGTTTCTCACTCACCTACCGAATTTACCGAAATCGGCAGAAACGATTTTTACCCATAAACAAGGGCATACCATATAAAGACAAAAACGGGTTACTAGATAGTAATTTTAGAAACCCCTTATTCATATATTTTGCTAAATGCCAAAACTTCCCTTATTTAAAAGATAAAATATTTTAAAAAAAATTAAGTAACCTTTTTAATATTTTTTTCTTTTTAAGTTTACCTTTTTTCTGTTTTTTTAAATTAAAATATTTTTTAAAAAGTAAAAAAATAATAATTTAAAAAAATTAAATATTTTTTTAGTAAATATTTTAAAATAAAAAGTTTTAATTTTTTTAAATATTTTTTTTTACTTTTAAAAAAAAATAATTTAAAAAAACAGAAAAATTAAATAAACTTTTTTTCAAAAAAAATTAAATGACAAAATAAGTAATTTAATAAATTCATTGAGGGTAACTAAGTAATTTACCTATCCTTGAATACCCCTTATCACCACACCCTAGTTAGGGTAATCATTTTGTATGCTCTAAAATTTTTATGTATGCCCTAAGACATGGTTCCTAATCAATCCATTCAAAATTTTGTCATCAGTTAGGGCAGTTCATATGGCAATGAACAAAAACCTTTTATTTGTTGAGCCACGTGGATGAACAAACACGTTTTTTCACTATGGGAAACCAAGACAAAATGAACAAATATGATATTTTAGGGTCCCGCTAGTGATTATATTAATATAAACTAATAAGGGTTGGGTCCCACTAGTGATTTTATTAATATAAACTAATAAGAGTTGGGTCCCACTAATTATTTAATAAACATCATTTCCACGTTACTTTTTTTAATTTTATTAGTACCATAATATCCGTAGGTAAAAGAAATTGTTATACAAAGCTTTTGGTTGGTAACCTTGCAACAAGCTGGGTTCCAACACCTTTTTGGATAGCAATGCCTAATCTATGAAAAATAAAACTACCAATACCACTACTAGCGTCATTACTAACTAAACAATTTTTCAAACTCTTAAAAAAACATAAAGTATCCTCACCCGATTCTCCTAAAGTAGTGAAAGCAAGGACACCCAAACCATGGCCATGTGAAACACACTTGTCCAAGTACTTAGCGTGTTTACGAGAGACCGCATTAGCTGAGGCTTTTCCAGGGAAGAAAGAGCGAATTCCTTCACCTGTGAAGGGTGAGACACCTGTGACATCCATACAAACATCCTTTCCATTTTCCCAGTTGAGCGCAAGAATATCAGCAGGTTTCAACTCCTTGTCATCATCTGCCAGAAAGCCCAAAAAAACTTCCTTACGCGCAGGCACACCAACTTTGTAACAAATATCAGTGATTATATCACGAACAAAATCATGTCGAAACTTGGGGCCTATGTCCTTAGCACAATGAAGCGCATGATCCCCAAAGATGTCCATGGATTTGTTACAACTTGGGCATAAACCATTCTCAACAAACAACGGAATACCAAGGCGATAGAAAACCACTGACTCTAAAATGTCCGGGTCCAAGGCACCGATTAAGTCCAGTGATAGGTACAGCCAACAAATAATCTTGTGCATGCTTGACCTCGTTGTTAACGCCACAGGATGGAATCTCTTGTAGTCATAAAAAATTAGTGCGGGATTTTCTTCTTAATCGCATCAAAATAAGTGATTTGCCATGGAGTGCTTGGGGGCGGTATCATCGACACGTATGTAGAAGGCAAGCCACATACCTGAATAAAAATCTGAAGTGCAAACTGAAAAGAAGAGCCCTTGTCAGTTGAGAATAAATTACCAAGAGTCACCTTTTGCACCGAAATAGTCTGACTCTGAGAAGCAAGGTAAAAATAGGCGCTGGTGTCAGCCATGGTGTAAATGCCAAGTCCACCATCCTTGATGGTCAAGGTAGCTAATCGCCGCTGAAGAGGACCAAACCCCGCTCCATCACTAGTGATAAGAAGTCTTAAGTACTTAAGTAAGTGATCATCAAACGGGGAAACGGCTGATTGCAGGGCAGCAGGATTGGTAGTACGCATTTCAAAATATAATCTAGAAATTCCAATGCAATTACGAAGTAACAACATCTCACTTTGAGGGTCTTTGAGTTTTTGATTGCGGACATCAATTGAGCAGTCTTATTTCCTTTGCTCAACATCATATCACTGATAAAGTTCAAATCTAAACTCACCGAACCACCCAACAGTTTAACGCCATTAGAAGGTCTACCAATATCAATAGGAAAAACACCGTCAGCTGTGCTTCTAGGGTCAGTAGAAGGCCAAAAGACTTCAGTTTTTCTAACATTAAGATGTAAACCCCTGCATGGTCCTTCAGTTTCGATTATGCTCAGAGCCTTAGCATCCTCTAAAGTGTCGCCAATAATTGTAACATCATCAAGGTACCAGGCGTGTAAGTCCAGTTGCATCGAGAAGCAATAGTCTTCACGAGAGGGTGAAGTGTTAATGCAAAGAGCAAGGGACCGAGAGGGTCACCTTGCTGAATTCCAAGTGTAGAAGACAAAATATAATGGTCATATTAGAGTTTTGCAGGCCTCAAGTAGCAAAAATAATAACCGAGTGTTGGAGAGAGAAAACTAAGGGGCGGTCAAACATCACACGCCAGCGTTTCTTCTTCCAACTCCAGCGTTTCTTCTTCCAATGCCCGCGTTTTTCCTACCAATGCCCGGTTGTACATCAAGCGCGCGTGAGATCTTCCAACTCACTCAACAAATCAACAAATTTGTTGGTTTATACATCCGTTTTTCATGTTTGTTGAGCCCATAGTGGGAGCAAAATGAACAAACATTGAGTTTGTTCATTCCATAGGCGCCCGCGTTTTTCCTACCAACGCCCGGTTGTACATCAAGCGCGAGTGAGATCTTCCATCTCACTCAACAAACCAACAAATTTGTTGGTTTGTTCATTCGTTTTTCATTTTTGTTGAGTTTGTTCATTCCATAAGAACTGCTCTACGGTACGATTTTGTCATCAGTTACAGCATGATTATCGAGCACTCTTTTCCGTTAATGTTATTTATCTCTTAATTTATAAATTTTCATTTTCGTTTTTATTTTTTTGTGATTCAGATTTATTTCACTGGAAATTAAGCACTCACAGCCATATTGTCCAACGTAGCCATTTCAGCAATGTCATCAGGCCGGCGAAATGTTACCAACATAATCAAAATCACTACCACAACTATTCCTAACTTTTTTTTGCCAGACTATTGGTAAACGTCATTCTGAAAGAGCGGAATTTGCAGTTCAAAATTAACGGACCGTCAGGCAACTTATTACCTAGCTTGACTCTGCTCATGTAATTTAATTCATTTTATTATTATTTTGTTACTTGGAAGTTTAGTAGGTGAAACAGTCGATTTAAAACCTAGAAAAAGCCAGTTCCTCCCAACTGTCTACTCCTCTCATTTAAAGGTTAGAACACTAGTACAGTACTGTTTGTGCAAAGACTTTGATGTTGGTATCGTAGGTAAATTTATGCATTGCTCTAAAAGATACACACATATTTACTCGTGTTTAAAATCTCAGTTTTTCCCGAAATGCTAGTATCGGTAATACTAATAATAAAAAAAACATGCAGCCTATCAAGGTTAATAAAAAATAATCTTTGAATCTCGCATCAACCTGTTACTTGCCGATTGGTTTGTGTTGGTAAAACAAAGAATACGCATAAAAATATTAAAAACTTGTCCGTTCCCCATTCCTTTTCAACCACTTACTGGTTGTGGACCTTGTGATAGTGTTCTTTCATTATCTCTTTCTTTACTACCCAGACAAAAGTAGCTACCAACTAAAGCTAGAACAAAAACAAAATCATGGAGAGTTCTTTACCAAATGAACAAGTGAAGAATACTGAAACAACCCATTCCTCAAATTCCTTGAGTATGGAACCTCATGATCAACATAATGGTGAAATCAAAGATACTCATGTACAAGAAAAGTGTAAAGCATCAAAAGATTATGAAATCATTGAAGAAAATGATGATTTACAGAAGGTTGTTGAAAATGGTCATAATACTATAGATAATGAAACACTTGTTCAAGAAATTTGTGGAGATGATTTCCAACATAAAGATGGTGAAAGTAAAGGAAATGGATTAGTATTAGCAGATCCATTGGTGGAGGAGATGATGAATAGTAAAAGTTCAAAAGAACCTTTTGATTTTCATTCTCAACTTGAACTTGGTGACTTCCTCCTTGGAAATACTACTGTTGTTCCCACCACTGTCACTACTGATGATGATGCTGCTGCTGCTGCTGCTCAAAATGTCCCCTTATCTGGTAATTATAAGTTTTTTAGTTTCAATTGTTTTTTCTGCAACAATTTTAGAAAAGTGCAATATTTAGTTCTATATCGATACCGGTTATCTGTAATTGAAACTCCATTAACTAATATTCGATTATATATTAATCTCTCTATAATACTATAATTCTCAGATCTAACTAAGCTTATAAAAGCCAATTTTAACTCGTTAAATTAATAATCTATTGTTGGTCCCAAAAGCGTTAGTTTATAGAGTTATAATTACAGTATGAATAGTGTTGAGACGGCCGTGAGTTATAATCCCAACGGTGTCACTATCTATTCATAAAAAACCGATCAAAATAAAAGTAACAAAAAAAAAATCCCAAAGGTGTTTTTGCCACCACTAACTACCACTACTAGCAACCAACACCACATCTACCAACAAATACTAGCACTACCATCACTATAAAAAGCACCACCACCAACCAACACCACCACCATCCCCATAGAAAGCACTACCACCAAATTTTGGTTTGGTCATAAACTTACTGTTTCATCATTAAAATTTTTGGTTTCATGATAAATAATACTCCAAATATGATGAAATCAATTTTGTTGGGTTTTTTGTAATATGGAGTCTTAATGGATCCCAACATTTTAATGGAGTTTTTGTACTCCAAATTTTGTCACCTTGGTGTTTACTACTAGTTCTGTTGACGAGATGTAATGTGGTGTCGGTGTAGCGTATGTTTTAATGCTTAATTTCATTCTCTGATGGAATCTGTGTTTTGAAAATCTATGGAATTCGGAAGGGACTAGCAATGGCAGGGATTTCAATTACTATCTACCATTGTACCAAGCAGCACTTAAAGGTGATTGGGGAATTGCTGAAGAGTTTCTGAAAACTCATCCCGACGCATTAAACGCAGTTATTACAAGTAACCAAAGGACAGCACTGCATGTTGCAGCTAGCGCAGGGCACTTGCGCTTCACGCTGAAGTTAGTAGCACTAATGGATGTCGATGCACTTGCATTGCAAGATTCTTATAACGGTGATACAGCCCTTCATTTCGCTTCTGTAGCAGGAATTACCGAAGCGGCAAAGGCGATGATAACTAAGAATAACAACTTAACCCAGATACAGAATAAAAATGGGTGGACAGCGCTCCTCCTATGTGCTTCCTATGTTGCTAAGGAACAAAAAGACATGATACAATATCTATGCACTGAAACTCGAAATGAAGAACCAAGTATGCCTTTTTCGGGTTTTTTTGGTGCTCAGCTTTTGTGCAACATAACAGCTGCTGGTTTACACGGTGAGTGAGGAACTGCAAACGCTAACTAATTGCACATTATACTTGATAAAACTTCACTAACAGCAATCTCCTTAAATGTATGATCCTTTTTGAGTTTTGTGATATGTTGGTTTCAGATGTAGCATTGTACCTAGTGCAAAGATATCCGAATTTAGCTACTGCACGAGATCAAAGTGGTTGCGCTGCGCTAAGTGTTTTGGCACAAAAAGCTTCTTCGTTTCCCAGTGGAAGCAAGTTGGGATTTTGGGAAAGTTCCATATATTCAAGTTGGTCTCTTTCTATGTTACAGATTTTGTATCCTTAATTCGTTATATTAATTTATGGTTCTGTTTCATGTTCTTAACCAAATCATATTTTTCCTTGAAGTGATTCCATTACAAGTTGGCGACAATCGTGTCAACTGTTCCAACGGAATAAACATGTACGGAATTATCAAGTGGGATCTGGAGACCTCTCAACAGAGGAGCTTGGATCAAATTCCTCTCGTGGACTAACTTGATTAAAGGTTAGAAACTTAGTTTTATTATATCGAGTTTTAATCGACTCTTTAGTCCGTCAGTGTTGATTAAATTTTCTTTTGCAGTCCCTGGAATCAAACAAATCTACCTCAAAAAATTGGCACATATACAAGCAATGGAACTATTAAAATGCATTTGTGCCAAAATCTCGCTCCTGAGTAACAATGATATACTACAGTTCTTCTTGAACTCAAATATCTTGATTACCGCTGCCAAGTTCGGAATAGTTGAAATTGTAATAGAATGCATCCAAACATTTCCAGACCAAATTTGGTTCATTTGTGATGGAAGAAGCATATTTCACATAGCAGTTGAACATCGAAAGAAAAGATATTCAATCTCATGTATGGGATGAGTGCTCAAAAGAAGATTTTGGCTTCTTGGAGAGTTGAATCTAACAATAACATCTTACACTTGGCTGCAAAGTTAGCTCCTTCTTCGCAACTGCATACCGTCTCTGGTGCTGCCTTACAAATGCAGCGAGACCTTCAATGGTTTAAGGTATTATTTTGGTAATATCGTTAAGTTCAAGTTTTTTTTTTTCCCAGCACTTTTTAGTCTTTTACCTTTGCTGGTTTTTACAGGAAGTGGAGAAGCTTGTACAACCTACATACAAGGAGTTGGAAAATCAAGATAGGCGTACTCCTAGAGATGTTTTTACGAGTGAGCACAAGGACTTAATGGAAAAGGGTGAAAAGTGGATGAAGGATACGGCTCAATCCTGCATGGTGGTTGCTACTCTTATTGCCACAGTTGTGTTTGCCGGAGCTTTTACAGTTCCTGGCGGTAACATAAGTGATGCAGATAATGCAAATAATGGCAGCCCAATCTTCTTAGATAATAATGCATTCATGTGGTTTGTCGTATCAGATGCATTGGGCCTCTTTTCATCCACAACATCAGTTCTTATGTTCTTATCAATCTTGACATCGCGTTATGCAGAAGAAGACTTCTTAAGGTCATTGCCAAAGAGATTGATAATAGGTCTTGGGACTCTCTTCATATCTATAGCTGCTATGATGGTAGCTTTTGCTGCAGCACTTTCTATCGTACTTCAGCGCAAATTGCAATGGGCTTCAATACCAATAGCTCTAGTAGCTTGTCTTCCAGTCACTCTTTTCGCATTATTGCAGTTTCCTCTTCTTGTTGAAATATACTTGTCTACATATGGAGCCGGCATCTTCCGCGCTGATAGTAAATATAAACTCGATTAACTCAAGTAGTTCGCATCGAGATGACTGTATTAATTATAAAGCTCAGTTTAATCTCTTCTCAGTTTAACCAAATGAAATTTTAGAATTATTGTGATTTTTGGCAGTATTTTTTTAAAGCTGTTGGAAGTAGTTGTTGATAAGAAAATACTTCATTAAGATGACAATAATTGTTCTCTTACAAGGGTCACATGAAGGACTTATTTATACTAAGTATGGAACCCGTGCTCGCTTTTAGCGATGGCTCTTGGCCCCCATTTGGTGAGGCGGGGATTCGCCCGCACCCGTCCCAGAAGGGGTCCAAAAAAATCGATTATCATTTGGTGGATAAAAGTTAGAACCAAACCCACCAACTATATATTGTTTAAACTATTGGAGATTAGAGAATCCTCTTCAAAAAAAAAAATATTTTTGAAAACTTATACAAACATTTTAAATTAGTAGTTTCTTGACATTGCCAACATCAATATTATTGGTAGTAAAATGAAAAATCATTCTCACAATATAATTGTATAAAAAAACCATTATATTGATATAAAATATATTGCTCATTGCCAAGCATATGAAGTGCTTATCGTCGAAGAAGATGTAGTTAAAGAAATACATTGATAAACTCTTCCGCAGATAATCATCTATTTGTGTTCGGAATCAAGCGGTCAACTCAACGGCTCTTCGGGTTCCAACTTATTGTAGTTAGGCGAATACCCTTACTCACTACACAGGTACGATATCATATATTAAAGAAGCGATTTTTTTTTTTTTTTTTTTACAAAATACGATACAAAATAGATTTTTAACTTTGAATATTGTAAAAAATATGAAGTGATTCCGTCAAAGATGGTGTAATCAAACATATTCATGTATTGTTTAAAATGTTGGAGATTAAAGAAATCTCATTACAGAAAATACTTTTGAAATCACTAAGTAGTGGCAACATCAGTACTATTTGTAGTTAAATGAAAACATTGATATCGATATTAGATACCTTGGAAAAATAATAGGATATCGGTATAAAATAGATTGCCAACTCTAAATAGTGCAAAGCATATGGAGTACTTCTCGACAAAGAATATGTAATCGAAGAAATGCACAAATATATTTTCCCTTGAAATCATATATTGACATTTATACTCAAGCAGCCAACTCAATTGCTCTTCTATGATCCAACTTCTTGTAGTTAAATGAAAAATGACACTCACTCTATATAGGTATCGATTTATGATATTAAAGACACTAACAACAAAAAACTATATTAATATCAAATAGATTGTCGACTTTGAATAATGAAAAAACATATGAAGTGCTTCCTAGTCAAAGAAGATGTTATCAAGGAAATGCGCTTATATATCTTTCATTAGAAATCACATGCTTTCTTTAACAATCAGCGTCCAACTCAACTACTTTTCCATCCTCTAACTTCTTTTATTTAAATGAAAAATCACACTCTTTATATAGTCATATCGATATCGACATTAGAGACACTTTACAAATACAATATCTCGTTGTAAGAATGCGAAATAAATTCTTAGCCTTCCAATTAAGATTTTTGCTATCAGTGACCTCTCATAACAAACAATGGGGGAGTTTTTTTCCAATGGGTAATAACCACACACCCAATCTGCACCTCATGTCTCCTTACAAACCATATACCACCCAAGTTCCAATGGGTAAAAAAAAAAGTTCCATTTGGGCGTGATGGGAGTATCCCCATTTATTTATGTTGGACTTCACTAGGCTCTCGGCCTAACAGGGGTTTCATTTAGTAGTTGGTATTTTTTAAATTAACAATGGGAATAAATCCAATTTTAACTATCAAGTGTTGGAGATCAAAAAAATCGTCCAAATCAAAATAAATTTAAAAAATAAACATTTCCTTTTAATCAAAATTATCTGATATATTCGAATAAGATAAAACATAAACTCGAAATGATAATATCATCGGGCTCTGCTATAAATATTTTTTTTTTTTTTTTAATAATCACATCCAAGTTTTGAACTTAAATCCTCCACTTCATTATCATTTTCATTTAACTCCAAGTAATAGAGGTATGTTGTCATCGTAGTCAATTTGTTTACCAAGTCTCTTGAGACAATATACGGAGGTGTTCTTTGCTTTTTTTTTTGAAGTAGACATTGTTTCTACCACAATTTAGTCCCAGATAGATATTATTAGATTTCAAAAAACGTTGAAAGATTATGTGTACTATAGGGAGTTGAGATATATCTTCTTAATATATGTTGATACTTAAACTTAATTTCGTTTTAGTTTATGGATAGTCATGAATTATAGAATGATTAGTGCACTACGGGTTAAATGATTTTAGTGAAGATGTCCATTACAAATATGTATAAGCTTTGTAATGTGAAGTTAAACTTTATCATGTAAAGCATTCAGTGAAAAATATAATATAAAGAAACTTGTGAAAAAATCATCTCCTTTGTTACGTATAAGAATGACACGTTTCTAAATTGATTCTTTTCATCTTAAGGTTGTAGATGTTTTACTGTAAGTGCACCTTAGTGCATTGTACTAATAGGAATGATCTAATTGAATTAGCAAACCTAAGAGAATGTCTAATGTGAATCGGTTTGGACAAATCATTGATTGAAATTCCAACTTATATAGTTATGATATGAGATGTCACTTCAACCATAAATAGTCCAAAATGTAAATGAGCATATACGCACAAAAACACATTTGAAAGCATATTATAAGTGAATAAAAAACATATCCATCACTCGCTATTAGTTATTTATTTCTGAGGAATCATCCAGTAGCCATAAAAATCCATCAAACTTTAAAGGAATAAAGACCTATAAAGGTTCCCATTCATGGAGTCTCAAACAAAAAAGCTTCCACTAATTTCACTATGTTGGCCCAATTTGTATAAATATACACCAACTCAAATTTGGAGTTTTAACGATTCCAGTTGAGTTTAAAGATCAAACTTATGTACTTTAAAACTAAGTTTTCTATCTTATAATACGTAAATAAAACAAACTTTATTTTGATTATCTAAGAGATAAGTCTCATTATTAATACTCATTAAATCGTTATCATAAAAGGTTCTTGATGTGCAGGTATTGTTTGATATTTATCAATTATGATTAAAAGCACATGAAAGTCAACATAATTTAATAGGGTAAAAACTAATAAGAAAATAAAGAAAGTGATCCTACTAATATGAATGTCAAGTTCATCCAGTAATTAAAGCATGTGCCACGACACGGTCGAGACCTCGAGAAGGAAGCACCCCTTTATCTACAACATTATAAAGTGAAAATGAGATCCACAAAAAAGAAAGGATAAAATTGAAAAACAAATGCAACATTGCGTTTTCTAAATAAAGTTACACTATTAATTTTTATTGAAATCGTTACATGCCTTCCGAATTCCATTAATACCAACTTCTATTGACGTAATCCTCCTCCCCTTATTGTGCTCATGTCTCTGATCTATGAATGAAAAAGTATATGTTTTTGAGAATCTACATTCACTTTTCGCATAATTCACACATATATTTACCTATTTAAAATTTAAAATAGTGATAATTATAAAACTTATATGGCGTCATATTACGAGAAAATGAAAAAAGCATACGGTGCGCCTTATCCATAAAGAAAACAACACACCTAGCCAATCTCTAATAGGTTCAAATTTAGACATCCTCCCCTACAAAATCAAAATTAGTAAAATGGATATAAGACGAAAATCCATAACCCCCGTGATAATAAACAAAAATAAATGAACAAACCTAATTCCCAAAAACAATTGGTCCAAAAATTATGATAAGGGAACCAAACCCTTATTTATGTCTTGTTTGAATTGAGAAACTATTGCCGACAAAAACGGAAAAACGGTTAGAAAATGAGTGAATAAGTAAAAATA
>JAJJWW010004426.1:0-143091 GCA_023531295.1 Papaver armeniacum
TTCTACCTATTAAATGGTATCGTCCACCCATGTATAATTTGTCCTCACCTCACTGGACAGGTTACATAGAGATACCCAGGTAAAAAAACTAGTATCTCCAGAGATACCATTCAGCTTCCACCCACATAAAAAGTAACCATAGGTTTGATAGGGTTGTTGCTAATTATATTGCCATATGATTTTTCCCCTTGTGTTCTATTGGATTTTCTGTTGGTGCCTTACCTCTGCTTCTAAGGCCGGTTCGTATGATGGTTGGTTTTAGGAGTTTTGAGTATAAGCCGATCAACAAATAGAGTTTCAAGTAAGAAAATGCACGCATAAAATAAAATCTCATATGTTAAATCCTGACCGAGGGATTGATAACTCCTGATAGAAAAAGACCAATGATCTGTCACTGATCAAAGTTTTATTCTTCAATACAAATTAATAAATGATGTTACGGATAATCATAATAAATTTCATTTACAAAGTTCATGGCTGCAGAAAATTAATGAATATGATAGATGTCAATGTTAAGCTGGTGATCAGTTTTGGAAAATCAAAGTTCCATCATAATTAGCCAGCAATAGTACTCGAGGAAACGGAAACCGAGCTCTTCACATAACTATGGAATGATAGTGAATTTGAACCCCACTCATCCTCATCTTCTATCAAAGTCCTAGACATTTCATTCTTTGGATTATATAGAACCAAAGCCTTTTGATAAGGCCCATCGCCGCAGTTGTAGCTCAAATCTAATAGCATGTCTCCACTTTTTAAACACTTGATCTTTCTCAAGCACAAACCCCATCTCACTCGATCATGAAGCATGTCAGCTTTGAAATACTGTAAATTTTTGTCCATGACTCTTTCTTTCCATAATCTTTCATCAACCATACTTCAATACCAAGGGTAACATTACTATAAAGCATGGAAAGACACCCATCCACCACATCAATGCATGCACTGTCATCAAACTTATCTGAATATGAATTCTCTGGTGGTGAGATTTCTCTAGTAGAGCTCATCTGTCATACACAGAGCAATTAAGGACGAAGAGGATGATTGCCAGTTAATTGCTCCATTGCAAAACACCCCGTACTGGCGTCTAAAGGGTTTGGATGATAATAGCCAAGGGATATTATGAGTTCGTTTCACCTGTTTCCATGAATCCGATCTAAGTGAATAGATCTGAACTACCCAGATCGGTTCAAATGTAAATCTGTCGTAAAACATACAAACTTGTAATCGTCACTTTTCGGGTCATAACCAAACCCATATCCTCTCATTGGTAAATAGGTATATAAAGAATGATCAAAATCAAATGGATCAGATGGATTTGGTAGCCGTTTGTAGTCCCCAGTAGATGGGTTCCATAAGCTAAACTAGTTCAGATCAAAGTGTATGCAAACCAAGCCATTACAACTACCCACAAAACTAGTTCTATCGTAACTATATTGTTCATATTCAATGTCTGGGCAACGAATCTTCTCCATACCATCAAGTATAAGTAATGATGATGATGATTCATTATCTATAGAGTATATCTCCAGCATGTACAATCATGATATTGAAGTTAGTTTTCATCACGTCAATAAGTTTAGGGTTATTGTATAGGACGCTCCAAGATTTTGATACACACCTGAATTTTAAGAGAGATTTAGGAGGTAACCTTGAATGAATTTCCATGATAATTTCTTCTGGCAGATATGGAACTAATAACTTTTCATTCATGGTTTCTTTCTCGTTCATCTTTGGATCTTCTTCTTCTTGTTCTCGTTTGTGTTCTAGTGCTTGGCTGATCATGGTCATATATTAATTCCTTCCATGTGTGGTACTCTGGGTTTTGAGTTTGGATCCAAAACAGAAAACAAAAACAAATCCAACAGGACTTCCCTTTCCTGGTTAAAGATGGAACTAGAGTTTATATTGGAATGGGAATATAGATTTTCATGACATCACCTGCTTATAACTATATACACTAAATATTTGGAACAGGATTTTTTAGTTGACAATTTCCGGCCAATTTCTTGGTATTCCAGTATACTCCTTATTTTCTACTCCTTATAACCCATTTGCTGAAGTATAAAATAAGATAATTCAAAATCCTTCCTTATCTTCGCGGCTTATCATCCTTCAGCAAATGGGTTATACCCAATTCAATCATCACCAGCAGCACCAACCTATTCATTCAAGCCTCAAGAACAGTTCCTTCCCCTGTAAAAAATTGGTTATCGCCAATAACCTCCGAGGTATCAGAGAGAACCATCACTGCCTGCTCATATTCAGCCATCAAAATCACTTAATGCTCCTTGTTCTACTGTTCATTTACGTCTCAGTCAATTTTTCAACCATAAGGTGTGCAATAGCTTCATTCTCTGGAGGTAGCTCTCAGCTGTTTACTGGCTTCAAAACTGTGGCCAAGAATGCAATGAATCAAAAACAACTCATGACCTTTGTTGCTGTAAACTCGAATTGAATGTGAACCCATTCTTGCTAACATACCATAATCCAAGAAACCCTTTGAAACTACACCATTTAGCACCAATTTCAGTTTTCTGAAACTTCTTAATCTTAGATAGGGCTGCAATTTTTCTCAGATAAGGGGGTATAGCAGAACCTAACCAAAAACACAGAAATACACTATGACCAGACAAAAAGAAATTCCTAGAGAACAACGAGGCATCATCAAGATGAACCGTCCCAGTCCTTAGTCCCCAGCAAAATAGATAGAGAGGATCCCTAGTCATATGTCAAGCATAAACCGGCTCGGTGATCAACTACCTTGTTTCCCTCTGTATTGTGATGCACTAACAACATTGCATGGTTCTGAATGGAAAATTAATCCAAAGGTGGAAAGCTCTCCGCAGGGGCTTGATGCTAAGATGAATCCCAGCATAACTCCATGGATCAAGTAACGTCTCTGGAAATGCCACAGTTTCAATACTTATGAATACCCTTCTTCTTGTTGATGTTCTTCATGTAACCTTCTTCTTCAATCGTCATTTACGATGATGGAAAAAGCACTAAGATCACCAGACAACTCTGCAATAAAAGAAATGAGCAATAGTTGTTAAGAAACTGTAGAAACAATGAAAAGGGTTTCCATGTAATGTAAAAAGGAAATGACATCAAAACTATGTTTAACCCAAAACACAATGGTTTATGTTACATAAGGATTGCCAGTTGCATAGTCTACTGTAAGCATACCTCATATCACATAATGACAATATTGAAGACAAAGTCCATGATAAGACGATGAACAAGTGTAGTCATGCTACAGGAAAATACTGGAATTAACAATCTACAAGTGAAATACATTCCAGGAGAAACTTACTTGGCTTTTCAGCAAGCAATACTCCTTACAAATACAAAATGAAGCAATATATGCCGATACCCAAAATAAGAAACTTGGCTTTTCAACATGTTAGGTTTACTCATTGTCAAACAAGAAGCAGTCATGTGCAGGACCAAGTGTAAATAAATGACATGAGATTAATTCAGAGTCCACACTCTACGCACACAGCCAAAGAGTAGCTTGTAAAATAATAACTCTTTTGGCTAACGGGGAAGTTAAAGTGGAATACACAGATTTCCCCACTACAATCCTAACAAAACAAGGCTGCCTTTTCTATATCATGAAAAATTAGGCTGTCTTTCTCTGAATACCAGCAACCCTTCAGAGATCCTTTAAATAGCAAGTCCCTAACCAATGGAAAATGATGTCTACATGGTTATCAGACTGAACAGAAAGATACTAACACCTATAGGTTCTGGACACAAGGCCAAATGTTCTGGTAATGGAAAGCCAAACTTAAACAAACATAACGTCAATGATGCTGTGCCCACTTCTTTCTCTTCTCCTGAATTTAATATACATGAATCGTATCACCAAAATTACAGCAAGCCGCAAAATCGAAATAAGCATGACAGATGATTATCACGATGCAGAAAATTAAACCTCTGAATTCTTTAGTGGATACTTGACCCCTAGCCAGCCAACCAGTAGCTAACTAGCTATAATATTTCACAAGCATATATCTACAGTAACACACAAATCATGATGATAGAAGTAAAAATAGTCCAGCGTCAACTGCCTATTTGCAAAACATTATTACACACAAAATTAGCTGTAAACGAGACAAGTCAGTGAATGAAACCCATGCTACTGGATTAGCTGGGGAAGGCAATAATCACCTTCTTTGCATACAACAAAAGAGAGTCTTGATCATTATTAATCTCATTAGCGATAACCCCCTTATTTGTCAAACAGCTCTTCACTGTCACAGTACAAAGATTCAGATCGTTCTTTGTTGGTTTAGCCCTCCACTGGTTGCAATAAGCAGAGAGCCATCCGTATTGCGCTCACATACAACACCTAAAATTCATAACAAAATGTGAATACAAAATTACTAGACAACTGAAGCGCAGCAATTGCCTTTAATGACATGGGTTCAGAGTCGTATAATCAAAATCTCACTGAAATTGTTTGGAATATTGAAATTTTTTACATTTAAAGACATGGGTTCTAGCCAGAAATCATGAAAAGACAATTTATCAATCAGTTAACATATATGACCAGAGATTTTAAATCCCATTCAATTGTCTTTTGCTCCCATCCCTAACAGAATCCAGTGAAACTCGTCCTCCATGAGGAACAAACTAAATTCCTATGAGAAATTTCATCAATCAGTTAACATGCATGTTAATTTCTCACAGTGGCAATCATATTACTCAACTGATAATTATGTGATTAAGGGCTTACCATCTGACTAGTCCATTCCCACATTCTTTCACGTCTGTATCAATCCCTGAAGTATCCACCGGCGTTAACAACTCAGATCAATTTTCGCCCAAATTTATCCATCTTCATTACCGTCTCAAGACCAGAACCCCATCGATGTTGTTGTTGTTTGTGGCAAGATTTGAGTTCAATCGAACATAAGATGCTGATGGAGAAATGGGGTGGAGCAATATTTGACTTTTACATCCTATGCACTATTGCTTGAGTACCCGGCCCACTTTAGTCTATCATATGGGTGGTGAGGAAACAAGAAATGACAACCAAGTTAATTCCAATGGTGCCGTGAAAAGCAACTATGTTTTCATTTTATCGCAAACGCCATTTAGGGTTCCATTTAACTATTTATCATCCTGTGGTTGGATTTCTCTAGTATTTCCTATAAATGAATCAAAATGATCTTATTTCCTAGCTAGTATTTATGAGTATAATTGTGTTGCACTTACGTGTTTATCACGGCTTACTTCCTCCCCCTAACAGAGGGAGTACAGAGGGAGTACAGTCTTGTATGTAATAAGATATCACCGGTTCAAGGTTGTAAATGTCTTATGAACCAAAACCAAAATCAATATATGTATATAGTTAGGTGACATTATTTACCAAACATATTTAAACAAAAAATGTAAAGTTGCTTCCCAAAACACTACTGGTGGTACACAATTAGTCGAGCAATTAACTAAAGATGCTTTACAAAGAACTTGAGTGTGCAAATATGCTATTTATATGCTCAATATAATACTACTTGAAGGCAAAGTATCAAAAGCGTGTAAGCTTACAACCAAATTAAATGGACTTAATTGGACTGTCCAAAAAAGAACAGACATCCATAATACTTTCATAAACAGTTTGGGAAACACAATATTACATGTTAATGTAAACAAGAGACCATCTATTAGATGCATTTATTAATACAGTAAAGTAATGAAAACTTTTCATAGTGCGGGGTGAATAAGCCCTACAAATGCCACCATATATCCTCTGGAAGAATTTTGGTGATTCAGCAAGTTATCAGTATGTCGTTGTTAATGCCACTTAAAAAAGAACGAGAAAGAAAAAATAAGGCACGAAATAAGGTACTTACCTACATGTATGAGTTCATGTCGATGTGTTGGTTGGACCATGTTAAAATCTAACTTGGTAAATTCAAACTAGAAAGGATCCAATTCCTTTACGATACTGGGGTGTCAGCATATATGATTGGCTAAGAACCAACTAATCTTACAACTTGGCGCTCTCTATTGCAAAGGAAGTTCCAATGCATGCCTTATATGTTTGTTGACCATCGAGTGTGGATCTGTCATGTATATAAACTCACAATTAGAGGTCTAACAATGAGCTATTGAGATTTGTCAAAAATATCCTCGTTTACGAATGCAAAGAATAAGGCTTTGTAGAGACTTAACATGTTGGAAAATTTGGCCCACATAGGAGGATAATAAATACTAACAGAAAGATGTGGTTTCTACTTCGAAAAACAAATGTTGTACTTTCGACTTCAAGACTCAATTAAGATAGTTTTAGAAAAATATTTTTCCATTCGAATAGAATTCGAGTACAATATAGTAAATGAATATTTACATCAGGACACAATAAAGCCGACTCGTCCAAGAATGCACTAATAAGAATTTATAATAGAATTTCTAATGATGTTTAAAAAGAGAGAAAACAAAGAAGTTATTTTGAAAATGCAGGTGTTTATGGGTAAAAATTGTTTCTGCCGATTTCGGTAAATTCGGTGGGTGAGTGAGAAACTGGTTCAAACCCTAAACAAATGTGCTGCACGTGAGCACTTTATAGGTTCGAGAGATCAATCAGTACAAGTCCGGCCTAAACCAAGAAATGGCGTTCCAGGACTTGCTTCGGTCACAAAGTGGAGGAGAAGGGTTGATTTGGGGAGGAAGCAAAGAAAGGTGTTGAGGAGAGTAGTATCTCGACTTGTATCAGTGAAAGCTTAGGAAGCTTGCAGAGATGAAAGCTTTTTGGGAGAGCTTGCAAAGTTGCCCTTTACGAGAGTGTAGTATTTTTCTCTGGCCGAGACTTGTTGTGTGGTGGAAATAGGTAAGACCTATTTATACAAGTCGAGATTGAAACGTGACGGCCTCATGAAGGAAGAGAGTAAAGGGTGAAATAATGGGAGGAGGTAGTAACCGCATGGTTTAATGGGCGAAACGTTTTTCACCATTATTTCCTCTTTTATTTGACCGCTTTATTCCTTTTCACGCTTTCTTAATGTGAGCGTAGTGTACGCCGCATCTTTGTGACCGCCAAACCAAAACCCTAAAGAAGCATCCCCGTTTGTGTTGATGTCTCGAGTGTTGGTTGCATCTTGAGTGCAAGTGGCGCTGCTAGTGGCGCGTGTGGCATGTGCCAATGGCATGTGCGGAATGCTTGGTGGTAGTTTGCACGGTTTGCAAGTTGGGCTACCAGCGTGTGTGTGGCATGTGCCGATGGCATGTGCCGGAATGCCTTGGTGGTAGGTTGCACGGTTTGCAAGTTAGGCTACCGACGTGTGTGTTTGGCATGTGCCAATGGCATGTGCGGACTGCCTTGGTGGTAGGTTGCACGGTTTGCAAGTTAGGATACCAGCGTATGTGTTTGGCATGTGCCAATGGCATGTGCGGAAATGCCTTGGTGGTAGGTTGCACGGTTTGCAAGTTAGGCTACCGGCGTGTGTTTGGCATGTGCCAATGGCATGCGTGGCCATTAGGGCCGTGACCTTGATAGGGAAACTAGCTAGCGAGCATGTTGGCATGTGCCAATGGCATGCGTGGCCGTTAGGGCCGTGATTTAGCTAGGGAAACTAGCTAGCGAGCATGTTGGCATGTGCCAATGGCATGCATGGCCGTTAGGGCGTGACCTTGATAGGGAAACTAGCTAGCGAGCATGTTGGCATGTGCCAATGGCATGCGTGGCCGTTAGGGCCGTGATTTTGCTAGGGAAACTAGCTAGCGAGCATGTTGACATGTGCCAATGGCATGCGTGGCCGTTAGGGCCGTGATTTTGCTAGGGAAACTAGCTAGCGAGCATGTTGGCATGTGCCATTGGCGCGTACGGCCATGTTGACCTAGTTGCATGTTTTGCAAGCCTAGGGCGCTATGTTTAGCGTGGGCCAAGGCATAGCGGCTTGGAAGTATGGCTTGCGACACGTGTTGGCATGTGCCAATGGCACGTGCGGCCATGTTGACCTAGTTGCAAGTCTTGCAAACCTAGGGGCGCTATGTTGGCGTGGGCCCAAGGCATAGCGGCTTGGAATTTGGCGTTGTTGCCATGGTGCGCGGGTGCGGCTTGGAAATATGGCTTGCGGCACGTGTTGGCATGTGCCAATGGCACATGCGGCCATGTTGACCTGGTTGCAAGTCTTGCAGGCCTAGGGCGCTATGTTGGCGTGGGCCCAAGGCATAGCGGCTTGGAAATATGGCTTGCGGCACGTGTTGGCATGTGCCAATGGCGAGTGCGGCCATGTTGAGCCCTAGTTGCAAGTCTTGCAAGCCTAGGGCGCTATGTTGGCGTGGGCCCAAGGCATAGCGGCTTGGAATTTGGCGTTGTTGCCATGGTGCGCGAGTGCGGCTTGGCTTGGCACGGTTGCCATGGTGCGCGATGATGCGGCTTATTTTGGCATGGTTGCCATGGTGCGCGAGTGCGGCTTGGTTTGGTTTGGCATGGTTGCCATGGTGCGCGAGATGCGGCTTGGTTTGGCACGGTTGCCACGGTGCGCAGTATGCGGCTTGGTTTGGCATTGTTGCCATGGTGCGCAGTATGCGGCTTGGTTTGGCATTGTTGCCATGGTGCGGTATGCGACTTGGTTTGGCATTGTTGCCATATCCGACTTGGTTTTGGCATTGTTGCCATGGTGCGCAGTATGCGGCTTGGTTTGGCATTGTTGCCATGGTGCGCAGTATGCGGCTTGGTTTTGGAATTAGGTTACGTATTTGAAAACCCTAATCCGGTATTTTGAAAAATACCCCTATTAATTATTTACACCTGAGTTAAATGCTCTTATTTAATGTGTTGCGGGTAACACTAGGTCATGGGGTTTTACGATTTTACCCCTTGTCTAAAAACCACCATCAACATTAAGTCCCCTGCTTATCTCGGAACAGGGGCTTTGTTGCGAGGTAAGCATAAGATGGTGACAAATTGTTAACAACAACCCGTAAAGAAAATTGAAAGAGGCTTGTCTGACCTTTTATAAATAGGATTTGGAATCCTTGCCTCTGGTAGTTTTGCATAAATCGGGAGGCTGGCACAATTGGTGGGCCCGGTGTAGCTTGGGCGACGTTGGGAAGTTGGCGTGAGTTGGGAAGCGAGTGTGCTAGCTGGTGGGACAGGCGCGAAGTGTAGAAGTCGTTCGTGCTTGCGGGGCGTGACTTGGGCGGCATTGGGAAGTCGCAATTGGTGGGCGGTCCAATCTTGGAAACCATGCTTGCGGGCGTGACTTGGTCGGCATTGGGAAGTCGCGGTTGGTGGGGCCGGTCCAATCTTGGAAACCATGCTTGCAGGCGTGACTTGGGCGGCATTGGGAAGTCGCAGTTGGTGGGGCCGGTCCAATCTTGGAAACCATGCTTGCAGGCGTGACTTGGGCGGCATTGGGAAGTCGCAATTGGTGGGGCCCGTTTCTTACACGCGTGATTTTGGTAAAAGGGAAATCCTTCCCTATTTCAAAGTCGTTTATGCCTATATATATATATATATATATATATATATATATATATATATATACATATAAAGCCCCTTTTTCCCCATTCTGCGCTTTATTCTTTCTTCTTTTCATACTAGCGGCAAAGAGAGACCGGCTTCCGTGTATGTCTTCGAGTACTCTTCTTTCTCTATATTTTTTTTTTACATAGATATAAACCTTAAAAGTAGGCGCTTCCACAATCTTTGCATATGATTCCTTGGCATGCCTCGAAGAAAATCTTTGCGTGCGTATTTCGAACCAGTAGAGAACCCCGTATGAATCCCGAAGAAGAATCTGCGTATATGCTTCTATATGACTTCGAACCCACAGAAATATTGTATATATGATTTTGCTTTTGAAAGAAGTATCACGCGCGTAGTTTTGGAGCAATAGAAAAATGCTCCATATATATTTTTGAACTAGAAGAAGGATACCGTAGACACACTTGTACCCGCATAGAATGCGCGTATATAGTTTCGAACCCGAAGAAAAAATCACTGCGTATATAGTCTTGAACCCGAATAAAATACCGTGTATATAGTCTTGAACCCGAATAAAATACTGTGTATATAGTCTTGAAACCGAATAAAATACTGTGTATATAATCTTGAAACCGAATTTGTTGGGTACGATTATGTGTCAGGGAGATAACTTCGTCTTTCTCCATTTGTTTTGTGCAGATATCTTATTACCAAATTGTTACGAACGAATTTGATAAGATGTTACCTAAACCACATTTCACTTCGTCGAAGGATGCTCATAATTCCAAACCGAACACAGATGATGAATTCTTCACTAGAGCCCTCGCCCCTGCTCGGAAGAATCACCCAGGTTTCGTGCCAATTTTGCTAACCGGTGGTGAGGATGACAAGAAGACACGTTCGGTTCTCCCAGAGAGCACCATTCGGTTTTGTCTTCATAAAGGGGTATATTCCTCTTCCAACATTGACTTTAGGATGTGTCAAAGTCCATTGCGTTCTTTTGACAGATGGGTTGAGTTCATGGTGAGCGAGGAGCGTATAAATACCATCTTGACTCAAGCGCAGGTCATTGATGCTGTCAAGACTTCAGTAAATCTTCAGATTAGGAAGGACATCCCAGGCTTAGTTGCTTTCATCTCAAGATGGTGTTCGGACACCCATACAATCATATGTAGATGGGGTGAGATAACTTTCTCCTTGGAGAGTGTGGCTCTCTTGCTGAATCTTCCGGTAACTGGGAATCTCAGAATCCAATTATCTGAAAGTGAGGCGAAGATGCGGGATGACCTGGCCGCTAAGTTGGGGGATTTCGCTCGGAAAGACTCCATTGCGAAGTCGAAGGACTCTGCCCGGAAAGAGGATGAAAGGTGCCCTTACGGTTGGTGGATATCTCAATGGTTTCCGGACGAGTTGGAGCCGAACAGAAAAGCAGTGATCTTCATGTCGCAGCATTTTTGGCTCTCTGGTTGTCTAGAGACATTTTTGATGACGGTTCTGGCAAGAAGGGAATAAGACCAGAGTTGTTGGCGATTGCTGTGAAATTGGCAAAGGGTGAAGTTCTTCCCATTGGCAAGCTGTTCCTTGGTTCTCTGTACGTACATCTGGATCACCTGGTTGCGAACATGCGAGTTTCGAATGGTTTCATGAAAGTGGATTCATATGTACACGTTGCTTTTACGCAAGTACGGCTATGGGAGCACTTTGAGAAGTATGCTCCGAAACCGTTGCCTTCGCTTCCCGTGAGTTGGGAGGCTCCGAATTCTTTGATGGGTGAACGGGCGTCAAGAGTTGGCGTGAGCTTGGTTAGTTTTCTTGATAAGTTGCATGAAATCAATTTTCGTCCATGGGGGGCAGTCCATAACTTTCGGTGACTCAAATCGTCACTTTTGCTTCTCGCTCCGCTCATGTCTTTGTCTTCGATGACGATTTGAGCATTGGTGAAAACCTGTTCATTCAAAGATGCTTGCCCGGTTATATGCCGTCTTTCTTCGTGGGGTCTTTCCGGATAACTCGCTACAATATTGGCCGTCTTTGCTTCGTCACATGGGTTTCGATCAAGGGGTGCCTCTCACCGGCCGGTGATCCCTAAGGATTCGTTGCTTGTCGCCCTTGACGCGGTGTCCTTAAGCGGGTATCCGTCTTTCCTTTTTCAAATGGGAAGAGTAACTTCGACGACCTTCGGCTATAATGAGTTTTGGTGCGACGAGTTTACTATGATCCGAGATTTTGTGAATAACGTGGTGGAAAACGTTCGTTGCAAACCTTCTCCGGCAGCGGCGAAGGAGTATCCAATGTTGAGAGATCCCAAGCTAAAGTTTCCTAGCAATTCGGAAAGCCCCCAGGCCAAGGAACGAAGAACGAAGAATCGTCTTTGGCGGGTTCGGACGGTTTCACAAGATCCTCCCACGGCTCTTGTGTCTTTCAGTTCTTCCAACAATAGGTATGTGTCGCCTCTTCATGGGTTTGTCTCAAAACACACGTAAATTTCGGTGAGAATATGTGTCTTGTTTCCTTCGGGGCTTCGGTAGTGTTAACGCTTTTCGCTGCCCTTGCACGTTGCCGGAGACGGCAGTTTCTTCAAGGAATTCGGCGGCACCGAGCCTACTCATAGCGGTGATGAGTCGAGAAAGAAGAAAGTTCAACAAGCGAGAGTGATTCCTCTGGCAAGACTTGGTTCTTCTTCGGGAAGCGGTTCGGTGAGTTTCGCGCTTCTTTCTTTCTTCTTCTTCTTCGTTTCTTCTTTTGAAAAATTTCTAACTCAAGTTTGCGGGGAGGAATCCGGTTCGGAGGATGATTCGGGATGGAGTCACACGAAAACTTGCCTTTGGTGACCACCGCCGGTGACTTGGAGATGGGAGTTAGCCAATTGCCAGGGCACAAACGTGGTTTGGACGGTGGATGATTCTCGATGGTTGTTGCCGTAGACATGGAAGAAAACCCTTTGCGAGTCGTGAGGCCATTTGCGTAGGCGTTATTTTTGATCCCCGTACTTGGTTCCTTATCCAGGTCATGTCTTTGGTTGGCGGTTTTAGCGTCCGGCTAAGCATGAGGCGTTGTATACCGAGAATGCGGGAGAAGTACGGACATATGGCTACAACCAAGAAAGTCACTAGTCGATTCGGCGATTAAGCGTGTGGAAGAGGCTTTGTCTTCCATCGAGGATATGCGTGAGGTGGTGGTCACACCGTTTCGAAGACGTTATTGCCGACCGGGAGCACCATCGCGACGTGTGCGTGGAAAAAGAGTTCAACACTTCGTGGTTTGTCGAAGGCCTTGTTTGAGATCCAAAAGTTGAAAGATGCAATAATCGAAAGCCTTTCCGCCGAGGAGATCGCTTCGACGGGAGATGGAACTCGAAAAGCTTTCCAAGATGTTGACTATGAAGAGAGCGGCTCTTGAAGACGCAAAGTGACTTTCTCCAAGAAGAGCGGACTTAAATTTGGACGATTTTCCTTGAACGTTTCTCTGTTAAACTTTCATTTAGGTTTTTCTCTTTTTTTTTTTGAAAGACATATTGGATGTCTGGTTCAAAACTTAACCTTTGATAGATAGTTGGTAGCTTTTAGGGTGTTGGATTATTTACGGGATGAATGGTTTTGATAATATAACTCGGTTATGTTTTGGGAAAGGAATATTGCTTTTATGAAAGTGTGTGCTAGCAATAGGCACAAGACGCAATAGTATGGCGGTTTTATTAAGAACCTAAAAAAACAGATCGTACATCTTGCCCAATCTAAATTTACTCACTTGCAAACACGCCTCTTTCCAAGTGAAAGGCGGCTTTCTTTGGTAGCAAGGCGGCTTTCTTTGGTAGCATCGCCAGTTAGTCCCCAATTCTTTGGTAGCGTCTTGGCGAGTCCCAGTTTTCTGGTGTAGTTTTAACAAGCGATAACCGGGTTGTCTGGCGGTTGAGTCGGACTGAGTCGCAAGTCCCCAAATCGGTAGCATCTTCAACGAGTCCCAGGTTTTGGTGTAGTTTACATTTGGTAATTGGGGCGTACGCGATTGAGTCGGATCGAGCGGTAGCATCTTAGGCAAGTCCCCAGTTTTCTCGTGTAGTTTACAACTAGTAACCGGGTTGTGCGGTAGTTGCGTCGGATTGAGTCGCCTTCCCCACCATCTTGACATCCGGGTCGAAGAACGATATCGACGATCGACATTGTAGCCGATAGATCAATCCTCCCGCTGTGGTCGCCAATTGTTTATGGGTAAAATCGTTTCTGCCGATTTCGGTAAATTCGGTGGGTGAGTGAGAAACTGGTTCAAACCCTAAACAAATGTGCTGCACGTGAGCACTTTATAGGTTCGAGAGATCAATCTGTACAAGTCCGGCCTAAACCAAGAAATGGCCGTTCCAGGACTTGCTTCGGTCACAAAGTGGAGGAGAAGGGTTGATTTGGGGAGGGAAGCAAAGAAAGTTGTTGAGGAGAGTAGTATCTCGACTTGTATCAGAAAGTGAAAGCTTATGAAGCTTGCAAGAGATGAAAGCTTTTTGGGAGAGCTTGCAAAGTTGCCTTTCTGAGAGTGTAGTATTTTTCTCCTGACCGAGACTTGTTGTCCGGTTGAAATAGGTAAGACCTATTTATACAAGTCGAGATTGAAACGTACCACGGCCTCATGAAGGAAGAGAGTAAAGGGTGAAATAATGGGAGGAGGTAGTAACTTAGCATGGTTTAATGGGCGAAAACTTTTTTCACCATTATTTCCTCTTTTATTTGACCGCTTTATTCCTTTTCACGCTTTCTTAATGTGAGCGTAGTGTACGCTGCATGCTGTGACCGCCAAACCAAAACCTAAAGAAGCATCCCCGGTTTGTGTTGATGTCTCGAGTGTTGGTTGCATCTTGAGTGCAAGTGGCGCTGCTAGTGGCGCGTGTGGCATGTGCCAATGGCATGTGCGGAATGCCTTGGTGGTAGTTTGCACGGTTTGCAAGTTGGGCTACCAGCGTGTGTGCTTGGCATGTGCGGAATGCCTTGGTGGTATGTTGCACGGTTTGCAAGTTAGGCTACCAGCGTGTGTGTTTGGCATGTGCCAATGGCATGTGCGGAATGCCTTGGTGGTAGGTTGCACGGTTTGCAAGTTAGGCTACCAGCGTGTGTGTTTGGCATGTGCCAATGGCATGTGCGGAAATGCCTTGGTGGTAGGTTGCACGGTTTGCAAGTTAGGCTACCAGCGTGTGTGCTTGGCATGTGCCAATGGCATGCGTGGCCATTAGGGCCGTGACCTTGATAGGGAAACTAGCTAGCAAGCATGTTGGCATGTGCCAATGGCATGCGTGGCCGTTAGGGCCGTGATTTTGCTAGGGAAACTAGCTAGCGAGCATGTTGGCATGTGCCAATGGCATGCATGGCCGTTAGGGCCGTGACCTTGATAGGGAAACTAGCTAGCGAGCATGTTGGCATGTGCCAATGGCATGCGTGGCTGTTAGGGCCGTGATTTTGCTAGGGAAACTAGCTAGCGAGCATGTTGGCATGTGCCAATGGCATGCGTGGCCGTTAGGGCCGTGATTTTGCTAGGGAAACTAGCTAGCGAGCATGTTGGCATGTGCCAATGGCATGCGTGGCCGTTAGGGCCGTGATTTTGCTAGGGAAACTAGCTAGCGAGCATGTTGGCATGTGCCATTGGCGCGTACGACCATGTTGACCTAGTTGCATGTTTTGCAATCCTAGGGCGCTATGTTTGGCGTGGGCCAAAGGCATAACGGCTTGGAAGTATGGCTTGCGACACGTGTTGGCATGTGCCAATGGCACGTGCCGCGATGTTGACCTAGTTGCAAGTCTTGCAAACCTAGGGCGCTATGTTGGGCGTGGGCCCAAGGCATAGCGGCTTGGAATTTGGCGTTGTTGCCATGGTGCGCAGGGTGCGGCTTGGAAATATGGCTTGCGGCACGTGTTGGCATGTGCCAATGGCACGTGCGGCCATGTTGACCTAGTTGCAAGTCTTGCAAACCTATGGCGCTAGGTTTGGCATGGGCCCAAGGCATAGCGGCTTGGAAATATGGCTTGCGGCACGTGTTGGCATGTGCCAATGGCACGTGCGGCCATGTTGACCTAGTTGCAAGTCTTGCAAGCCTAGGGCGCTATGTTGGCGTGGGCCAAAGGCATAGCGGCTTGGAATTTGGCGTTGTTGCCATGGTGCGTAGAGTGCGGCTTGGCTTGGCACGGTTGCCATGGTGCGTGATGTGCGGCTTATTTTGGCATGGTTGCCATGGTGCGAGAGTGCGGCTTGGTTTGGCATGGTTGCCATGGTGCGCGGTATGCGGCTTGGTTTGGCATGGTTGCCACGGTGCGCAGTATGCGGCTTGGTTTGGCATTGTTGCCATGGTGCGCAGTATGCGGCTTGGTTTGGCATTGTTGCCATGGTGCGCGATATGCGGCTTGGTTTGGCATTGTTGCCATGGTGCGTGATATGCGGCTTGGTTTTGGCATTGTTGCCATGGTGCGCGAAGATGCGGCTTGGTTGGGCATTGTTGCCATGGTGCGCAGTATGCGGCTTGGTTTGGCATTGTTGCCATGGTGCGCAGTATGCGGCTTGGTTTGGCATTGTTGCCATGGTGCGCAGTATGCGGCTTAGTTTTGGAATTAGGGTTCTGTGTTGAAAACCCTAATCTGGTATTTTGAAAAATACCCCTATTAATTATTTACACCTGAGTTAAATGCTCTTATTTAATGTGTTGCGGGTAACACTAGGTCATGGGGTTTACGATTTTACCCCTTGTCTAAAAACCACCATCAACAGCAGGGTATACCAAATACATCCAACTTTTCGTTTTGATAGGAGTATGAACGTATGTAATACTTTTAACAATTAAAAGATGCGGAAAAGTAAAAAGCACACACACGAGTTCTATTAACCAGGAAACTATAATAGTAGAAAAAGCTCGGGACCTCGTCCAGATTAAACACCACACTGTAATAAGCCGCTACAGACACTAGCCTAGCTACTATCAGACTTCATACTAGAATGTAGTTGAGACCGAATACACCCTCCAAGTGATTCAGTTACAGTCACGCTTCTTTCATCTCTTAAACCTCGCAAGGTTCTACGCACTTGATTCCCTTAGCTAACGTCTTTTATAGCCTAAGAGTTCAGATGTAGTAAATACTTTTGATACCAATCTTCCTCTATAAGATAAGCCTAGCTATTTGATTTTGTTTAGATCAAATATCAAGGTGTGGAAATCTTTTTGCAATAAACAAGCTAGCAACCTTACAAATCCGAAACTTACAACTCCCGAAGATCATCCTAGATTCTTAACCATTTCTCAAGAACAATCGTCGAAAGATCGGTGTTTAAATATCTATCTTGAGGAATCACAAATTCGAGACGAAGAGAACTTTATGATTACTATTTATCTTGCGTGAAAGAGATTATGAAAACCTTGATAACAGAAAAATAAGATCAGGATACACGAACTAACAAGGTAAATATTCTCGGACTTGGATTCATGAATCCCCAAGCGAAGTATTTTAGTCGTAGACCTAAAAAGTCAATAGAGGCGACCCTAGAATAAACTATCTAGGACACAAAGTGTCAGAGATTTATTTTCTCGGTTGACAAAGATGCTCTATTTAGAGTTTTCAAAGACCGGGGTTAGCTTAGAATTCAAGCTAAGATAACTTGAGAATGAAGCAAAGAAATTAGGTCTTCAAACTACAATTGCAGACTATACACATAGGTTCGGTTACAGAACTTTGTATAATGACTGTTCGGTTTGGCAAATTAGTCAAAAACTAAAAGTTATTTGACGTTCATTTAAACACCTAAGAAATTAATCATGGTTCACACATATAACTTTTTAAGTGATTAATGAAGTCTTAGAAGTGTTTAAGAGAGTTTTAGCAATGCTAAACATATTAAAATAATAACCCTTTGAGCTTCTGCTAAACATTGGCAGGACAGTTGGTACATCAGTTTGCCAACTGTAGGGCTTGTTCAGGAGTCAGGATGTTACAGTACGTTAACAGAGTTCACCAACCCTACTAGACTACCGAACTCGGTTGAACACGGTTCGTGAACCGGATTCACCAACTGTTAGCCAATTTATCCAATATAAAATCAGTTCACCGCGGTTCGCCAACCTGGTTCGTGAACAATACCCAACTGAACTTACAGTTTGCGAACTGGTTCTCCAACCTTTTTGTATATCTATATCTCAGACTGCGAACTGGTTCGCCAACCTATCCTGAGTAGAATTTCCAGTAAGATCATATCTCATTTTCATGGGAAATTTTCAATTGATCCACAAATTAATTTATATAACTAATATTATTAAGGACATTTGAACATCTAATCGCCAAATTGATGCGTGTCGTAACCATAACAAATTAGTGAATATTTTTCCACTCAATTAACAAGTAATATAGTGTAGTCAAGTTCGTTCCCACGAGGAGCAAGAGATTTTTAGTTGTAAAATTGTCACAAAAGGGGGAGTTTTGGTTTTAGATTTTAAAAGCAAAAAAGAAAGTAAATAAAGCAATTAAAAGTTTAAGTCGAAATCAATACGAGAGACAAGACCAAGGAATCATTCTTCGTTGCAAAATAATGATTCAAGTTATGTTCTTTTCCACTTTTTAGTAGTCACAGATTATCACCAACCATAGGATAGCAGGTTCGCTTAGCTAACCCCAAAATCCCTTGTTTCACTGAGTAATGTGTCCGCTTAGTTATCGATTCTATTCAAAAGAACTACCTTGAGGTTAAACAAGATGTAATTCCCCGAACGCATTAAGATTTATGAGGTTTAGTACTAGTAGTTAAACTCGGTTCGCTTGGTCCACTTTCCAGCATTGTTTTCACACACAATTGCTCCACGGAATCCCTCCGCAAGGTCTCGTGTTTTCTACTTGTGTAAAGTGTCGAGAACGATTATGTATTCCATAACTTATACTAGATTTAGGTTGAGTTAACAAATCAATTCAGCATGCACTGTAAATAATCTATCAAACAACCATGAATGTATAAACTTTCCTATTAGTAAAAACAAACGATAATCATGTGAAAAACTTCAAGGCAGATTTAAAAAAAAAACTCAAATCATATGTTAAGAACTAGGAATTCATCCTCGATCAATAAGAAAATTAGCTACTCATGCTAAGGAGTTCACACAAAGAATAAAGAAAAGAGAAGTGTTATGTGTGTAAAAGGTGTAGAAGTGTATGTAAAAGTAGAAAACTTCGTATTTATAGGCTTCAATTTCCTAGCATTCCAAGTATTTTTCAAATCTTCCATCTCCTCTTTCCAAATCCAAGCCAAATTCTTCATCTAATTCCAAATCCAAATCTTCACGCCCATGAGAAAAACTCACACAAAATTCTGTTATTTTGGTAGCCGGAAAGATCATGGTACCACCGGAATCCGCCCAGAAAGTTCCCTGCCGGTCACCCGAAATTCTATTTATCGACGGAATATTACCGTCAAGTTAACGGTCAAACGGGTCAGGTTGTTAGTCAAGCAAGTCAAGTAAGGGGTAGTCAGCCGAGACAACTGGTCTGAGTTAGGCTGCGTTGGCTTACTCGACTGAGTTAGGCTGGATCATTCATCGCTGAGTTGACTCGCCAATGCAGTAAATTGGACAGAGTTTCCTTTGTTTTCTGGGCATATCTCAGGCCCAATTCAGGCCATTATCTTTTCTTCTCCATGTAGAAACTTGTATCCTACACATACATCTAGTTCAAGCACTCTTCACTGCACAATTGCTGCTTCAGTCTTCAGACCACCTTCATTCATTTCAATTTCAAACTCAAACTCTAATCAAAAACCAACAAAACTCTTTGTTAATCATCCATGGAACAATGTCCATACCCTTTAAACCATTCCAACTCTATCTTCTTCTGTTTTAGTTCAAACAATTACCACCTTCTATTTCTTTGGTCGAACTCAAGAACCATCAAAACACCACCTTTTCTTGACCTCCATCTGTTCACAGATTCAACCCATTTCATCTTCACAGTATCACGAATACCTCCAATTCCTTCTTATTCCCTGAGTTTCTTCATTACACAGCAGTACCCATCAATCTCAATCAACATATTCCAACAAATCTTGCCACTGAACTTCAACTCAAATACAACCTCATACCCATCTCTGTATCTGAGATTCTTATACTCACTTTCTCATCGATTCCAGCAAACCCATTTCCTGTTTCATCATTTAGCAGCTCGTTCTTCTTCTCGATTCACAAATCCCATCTCACTAGAACGCATATGAAACCCTAATTTCTCTTCATCTCATGACCACAAACGCAGCTACATGAAATCATCTTCTCTTGCTACAATGAAATTCGGCCACTAATCTCCTTGATTTCAACACAGATCCTCCTTCTCATCTCACGATTTTTAACAAACGAGCCAGCCCGCTTTCGTTCTCGTTTTCAGTTTCAGGAGCAAATAATTGAAGAAGAGATACTTCTCGATTCTAGGGTTGGGTTAAAGTAGGGGATGGATAAGGACACCCCACTACATAAGATAAGGGTCACCCCAGATTGAGTGCCCTATAACACAGGTGGTCACCCCTTAACTTCATCTGGATGTCTTGAATGCTCCTCTAAGAGAGTTGCCTCTTAACCTTGGCTATGCTCCAAATAGTGTTCGCCCAAGAAATGACAATTTTTCCCTTTTTTGCACAAATTTGGTGATTTCTTCTTCTTTTCCTCCGTGCAACTCCAGAGTACCTAATAACTCAAAACACACGTAAAATGATAATTTACAAGAAAAATAACGAAGAAAGCATAACTAATAGATATTAAATCAAGGTGTATTCTACACTATCAAATTCCCCCACACTTAGACTTTGCTAGTCCTTGATCAAATCAAACTAAAACTTACGACTTGAAAGCGTTCCAGAAAGAGCTATGAGGACATAGAGTTTCTGCATGCTAGTAATAAGAAGTTAGAAATATTAAAGAACATATTCTCATTCTTAAATGTTGAGTGAGAGATAACCACACCATAATGAGAGAACGCGTGTTTGAGAACGATCAATAAGCATTTCGCCTCGACTTCTGCCTCACCAAAGGGTTTTATGAAATTGCACTCAAAAGACGTACTTTTATGGTTCTCACATGTGTGCAGGTAGGAATGAAGAGAGAAATCCTGCAACATGTTGAATGGTGGGAAGGACAACTTCCGAAATATTTTAAAAACCCACATTTTTAAAATTTTGAAAAACCATTTTACGACGATCTCTAAGAAAGGAAATCAACCACTATTATCGAGGATGAGATTACTTACTCACCTTCACATTCGATTGCCAATTATGATAACACCACTCTCACAGCATCCAATAGAAACGTCTTCCACTCCTCGTCTTTATCTTCTTGGTCTTCGTCTTCTGCTTCAACTATTAATGATAAACTCTTGAATTTTGTAGATCCTTTGACAATTTGTAACCTTTTTCCTTAAAATCCTTGTCGCTTGAAACTTTGTTATATATTTTCCTTCCCCACGGCTTATTAAATATAAAATAAAAACAATGATAAATTTTTCTCTTGTCTCATTTTTTTTTTCAATTTTTTTTTTTTTTTTTTATCTTTATATATATATATATATATATATATATATATATATATATATATGAAGACAAGAGAAATAAAATACAAAACAAAGTGAAAATAAAACAAACCGTGGCCGTGGGAAAAGTATTTTACCGCTTGATTCTTCACAACTTGTATCGCCTCAAAATCATAAACTTCAACAATTCTCATCTTTTGATTCTCTTTGCTCTCGTAAATAAGTCTTCATACTTGGATATAGAATTACCTCATTGTATTGTAAGTCCTCAACATATATGTAAAAATGCTCTTTGTATCTTTGCTTTACTTGAATTTGAAATTTGCTCTTTTTCTCGTTCCGTTGCTTGTAAACCTTGAACTTCTTCAACTTTCCTTATATATTTTGATGTCGCTCCTTGTTGATGATGATGGTGTTTTTATGGACCCGTTGTTGTGGAGATAATGGTGCTAACTGCAAATCGAACTACAAGAAGGAGGCTTTCATCTATAGATGTCACCCTCATGATTGACAAAATTAGCACTCAAGAGATCAAAGAGTAGTGCTTATATTGGTGGGAGGTTGGGTAGCTCACCATTCTACCCGGAATTAACGTACGGTGATACACACTCAAAAGAAAGCTTTTTTAGTCAGCTACTTAGAAAATTTGGTCGGTGCCTCACATGATATAAATACGGGTAGTCTCCACTAATGATTGATCAACAACTCTAATAATGCATTTCTCCCTGCTCCTAATTTGCATCACCGGCATGATTATATCCATTATTTAACACTCAAATAAATAAGAAATCCGAACGTAGTTCCCTAACACTTCCAAGTTCAATGAAAAGGGAATCAAATTCAAAAATAATTTGATGGGTATTCAAACTCAAGATATCTTTTTTCGAAACCGAGGCCTAATTTTCAGGTAGGATGACAGATATACTAAGTTTCAACGAAGAGTAGCTCCAAAAAATTCTGTGAGGTTCTACAAAGGTTTACCTAGAGATGATGGAGACGATAAAATAATTACTTATCGGATCTTAGATTCAAACCAGATCGTCAAATTGAAATAAATCTTGAGTTTGAATTTACGAAAACCCCAAAAAATACTTTTCAGAAAAGCTGATTTTGCAGTAAAAGACAACGAGTCAGATTAAACTTATCTGTTTTGATCGATTTTATTTTGTCGGTGAATCCCCGATTTGGTTGTTGATGATGAATCTCTCTATAGTTTCCATTTTGAATCAATGAAGAGCAGAAGCAGCAGAACCATGCGCAAAGGGAATGCAAAGATATGATAAAGTCCATTATCAAGACAACAACCCAGGAATGAAAATACATTACTTGGGTGATGAACATGACTAATTCTACCAATTTCTTATAGAAATTCTTCTCTTTTTCTTTTATCAGTTGATGCCTTTGTTAATCTCTTAACAGCGATCAATTCCTCATTTTTCATAACTCCTCTGTACACTTTAGCATAACCATTAATGTTGACAAGATTATACGTACACAATCTAAACCTAAGGTTAGATGAAACAATTACAATTCCAGTACATTAAATTAACCTAATATATTTAACACTAAACCATTAAACTAACTCCTTATGTACTATATGCCCCTAAATTCTTTACAAATATATACCTTTTTTTAATTTTTATCACGATTTAATCCTTTCAGTTTGGTTTTTAACAGAAAACACCCTAGACAAAAAACAAATTTTGCTGCCCCTAGTGCCGTGCTGCCCCGAAGTCAACCTTCGTTGACCTTCCCTCAGGGCCGGCCCTGGGTGATAATATCATTAACGTATAAGTTTATTTTTATGACTTAGACTTGGTGTTCTTATCACTTCATTGGGTGTAATTGTGGAATTTTCGGCAACTACGCCCGCTATATTATCCAATGCCTATATTTCGATGGTTCACAATCGGTCTACGGCCAGTTTTTTTTTGTAGTTTATTGTCACTTGACGATGCATTTTGCTTCCAAACAAAGCTTTTGTTGACCAACCCACCACCATCCATGTGCTGCAGCTAAACAATTGGCACCATTAAACGTAACCCAGTATGATATTACTTAATAATCCAATAGAGTTGACTAATTAACCCTAAAGGCCTAAACCGTGGATCTTGTCTCCTAAATTTTCATAAGAATGAGACACTAGGAGGTGGTCAAGCGTAGACCCTCTATTTTCATAGCGAATCCCGTTCACCCAAGTGCTCCACGGCGGTCAGAATACCTGCATACGGATGTGCACATGCACCCTATCAGGGTATGGTTCCTTAACTACGATTCTTGGAAACTGATCTTTCTCTGTTGGGCGGTATATCTCAAGTGAACAGAGAGAAGAAAAAGATTTAATAACTTGCCACATGATTAGATTCGGTCATAAATTACTTGCCACATGATTAGATTCGGCTATTAATTAAACAAATAGCCCCTACACTAGCAAGTTAAAGAGGAGATCCATAGACACTCTTAGATGGACAAGGTCGGACAAAATTTGCGTCATTTTCTCCGCAAAACCCAAACGATAATGAATTTAAGTCTAATATTTTGATGGTATATTCTTCTTGTAAGACTCTACATTCCTACAAAAAAAATGAGCACAATTTGAGATGTATAAAACCCCATCTACTCCTTTAAATATCAGCCGTTCAAAATTAACGGTTAAAATTAAGATCGGTAGATGGTCAGATTTGCTATCTCGAATTGTATTCATTTTTGGTAGGAATATAAAGTCTTATAATAGGAACATATCATTAAAATATTAGACTTAAATTCATTGTAGTTTGAGTTTGCCGGAGAAAATGGTGTAAATCTTGTCCGACCTTATCTATCTAAGAGTGTCCATGGATCAAATACCTGGGATATTAATTAATTTCCATGTTCTATAAATAAATATCTCCGTTGCCCGAGTAAATTGTTATAGCTATGTCGTCAGAAAAATTAGTTTCAATCAGATTGTACGGGTTACCTAATTCAGCACAACCTTTAATCTTCCAACCGTTCAAAAACCAACGATCTATCCACCTAAATACCCAATGTAATTCAAGATGTACTAGTCGTCGCAAAAATTATCTTCTCTGTTTGAGAGCTACTTCAAAGAGCAACGATTATAATCCCAAAGCTGGCTCCGTAAGGCGGACTGCAAACTACCAACCAAGTCTGTGGGATTATGATTTTCTCCAATCTCTCAAGAGCGAATATAAGGTACGTATAAATATAAAATGCATTTTTCTTTGTACTTAATTAGCTTCAAATGTATGATCCTAATAACCCTCTCTGGTTATTATGAAGAAAGAGAAGTATACTGACCAGGCCGAGAAGTTGAAAGAAGATGTTAGGCATATGCTTGATAAGTCCTATGGATCACCACTGTCTTTGTTGAAGCTTGTTGATACTATTCAAAGGTTAGGAATTGATTACCATTTCAATGATGAGATAAAAGTTGCTCTTGATACTATAGATTCGGCCAAGGACATCTCTGGAGACCTCTATACGACTGCGCTAAGATTTAGACTCCTAAGGCAACATGGATATGAAATTTCTCATGGTACGTATAACAGTCCATCTACTCTTTCCTTTATCCATCTATCGTACAATAGTTGAAGATTTTTATGTCGTCTGCTTTCAGATGTTTTCCAAAGCTTTGAGGAAAAATTGAGACTAGGTGCTTTGAACCATGTACCTAAACTTGAAAATAATGATGTTATGGGAATGTTGAGTCTCTACGAGGCCTCATTCTTTGCCTTCGAAGGCGAAGATATTTTGGTCAAAGCTCAAGAGTTCACCGTTAGACATCTAAATGAGTTTATACGCATGACGGATCCACACTCGATGGTCAGCAAACAAGTAAGGCATGCATTGGAACTTCCTTTGCAATGGAGAGCGCCAAGATATGAGACTAGTTGGTTCTTAGCTATTTATGCTGATACCAGTACCGCAAAAGAATTGAATCCCTTGTTATTTGAATTCGCCAAGTTAGATTTTAACATGGTCCAAGCAACATACCAACATGAACTCATACATGTATCTAGGTAAGTACACTATTTCGTGTCTTAATTAATTCCATATCAGCCTGGATATATAGTGCAAAGGTTAGGGTTGTTGTTGAGAGTGGCATGTTGGATCAGACAGTGATGAGGTCGGTCCGACTGGTTGAGTGACTTGAGTCAACTCAAATAAGTGGTCTCAGCTGTGCTGTACACGCAAATCTCAGCCTAACAGTGATCGAAGTTGCTCCTACTGGAGATTTCAGTTAGTAAAATGGAAGTAATCAATTTCTATGTATGGAAATTAATAGGTGGTGGAGGGAAATGGATCTTGCAACAGTATGTCACTTTGCAAGGAGCCGTCTGGTAGAAAGTTTCATGGGGCAAGTAGGGTTCTTCCATGAACCTAAGTTTGGAAATTGTAGGCAAAAATGCGCGAAGATTAGTCAATTTGTTTGTATTCTTGATGACATTTATGACGTGTTTGGTTATCTGGATGAGCTCAAGCTATTCACGGAAGCAGTTGAAAGGTTCGTGTCAGTATTTTTTTCTCTCGTTATGTTAATCTGGTTGTAGTGATTGTATAGCAGTATCAAAATTAAGCCCTGTTGGTTTGCTCAAAATTTCGATTCACAAAATAATTAATTGATTTTTCCTTTTTTATTGTTGTGTAGATGGGATATAAACCGAGTGGAACATCTTCCCCATTACATGAAAATGTCTTTTTTCGCTCTATATAATACAATAAATGAAATAGCTTACGAGATTCTTAAAAAACATGGCTTGGATGTCATCCAATACTTAAAGAATGCGGTATTGACAACGCCATTTTATTATTTTAATTTGTTATTTTTGCTCCCACACACAATAATTTTGGCCGTGGCCTGTTTCAGTGGACAGATTTATGCAAAGCATACTTAGTAGAGGCCGAGTGGTACAACAATGGCTACACACCAACACTTGAAGAATACTTGGATAATGCATGGATTTCGGTGGGAGTGCCTTCGATTCAAATCCATGCTTACTTTCTAATGGATGATTATCAAATTACTAAAGAAGCATTAGATTGCTTAAAGAATGGTTACCCAGATATCCTACGTTGGACATGCTTAGTTATTCGGCTTGTAGATGACTTAGCAACTTCTACGGTACGTAACATCAATCTTCCGTTAAATCACATATTGTTTTATATCTATCAATCAACTAGACTAGTGTGTTCTTGAGCACTTGTGTTGGGTGCAAATAACTTATTCTTTAGCGTGTTGCGCTGTGATGCAACTCTTGCTGTGTTGTATTTGTACCTACATCACAACTCTTGTTCCGTACTTTTTTGTGCCAGATCCTATGTCTTATGACTTGTGTTGCGCCCAAATGACTTTGTTATCTTGTATAGGATGAACTCAAGAGAGGAGACGTTCCAAAATCAGTCCAATGCTACATGAAGCATGCTGGTGTTTCGGAGTATATAGCACGAAAGCACATCAAATATCTGGTCAGTGAAACATGGAAGAAGATTAATACAAATCAGTCTAAAGCCCTTTCCATTTTCCCAAAGTCGTACATTAATGCTCTGAAAAACATCACACGAGCAAGTCAATGTTTTTACAACCCTGGTGATGGAGTTGGAATTCCAGATACCCACGTAAAAAACTGGATTGTGTCGATGATTGTTGAACCCATTCAACTTCGGCACACATAAAAAGTACCATAGGGTTAGTGGGGCTGTTCCTTCTTCTGTTGCCATTGTAGAGACTTCAAAAATGTCCTCCAACTTGCTATTTCTCTCATGTAAGACTAAAACGTAGAAAAAAATTCCCACATTAAGAAATTTCCTTAATATTTTAATCCTCGTGCAAACTGCAAACCATGTTTTATTCTTGAAACCTATTATAGGGGCTCCAAACATTTGGTTTTGAGGGCTCACAAGATGACAAAATCGGGTTATGAAATAGTAATCAACAAAACCCCATATCTAATTATTTTTTTGTAATGACTAAAGTACCCTCCTTGAATTATAAAATTAAATTTATTATCTTTTCTTTCTCTTTTCATTCATAAATCATGATGAAAATGATGATCATATACAAAAAACTAAATCTATTGTCTTCTCATTCTCTTTTCATTCATAAATCATGATGAAGATGATGATCATAAAAAAAAAAACCTATTATTTTTTTCTCTCTTCTTCTTCCCGGCGTGATGAAGATGACGATCATAAACAAAAACAACTAAGAAAACCCATCACTTATTTTTGCAAAAAAACAGTTTCAGAACTGTCTACGGTTGGGAAAATTCATATTTCCCAATCAGAGAAATCACGGTTGGGAAAATTCATACTTCCCAACCAGTAGACGATTCGATCCAACGGTTGGGAAAATTCATATTTCCCATCAGTAGATTGTTTCTGATTGGGAAAATTCATATTTCCCAACCGTAGACAGTCTCAAACCATTTTTCAAAAACCCAATTCGATCGATTCCGCTTATCCATGCATTGAAACCAATTAAATAAGATGGGTTTTTGATTTTACCTTATTGAAGTCATTGCGGGTGGATTAAATGGTGTTAATCGATAATGAATTATTTTGAGAATTGACGATTAATCGAAGAAATAAGCGATGGAGGTGATGGGGAAGAAGAAAATAGAAGAATTAAAGGAGATGAATGAAAACAAATTAGTTTTAGGTTTTCAATATTTAATATGTTAAGGGTATTTTAGTATTTTTCTTATGAATTAGGTCCCCTTATCTTCATTGTAGGATATTTGAATCCTTAGGAGCCCTCAAAACTCTTTTCTTGGAGCCCCTATAATAGGTTTCTTTTTCTTTCCTTTTTTTCAAACAAATACCTCTTTGTTGTCTTTTCTATCCTTTTAAGAAACACACTATCCCTCGTCGGGGAAGTTAACTGGGGTTAAAATCCCGGTTTGCTGATGTCACGAAGGGCCAAATGATTGGCCACAGTGCTGCAAGAGCAAATTTTTCTCCTTCGCCGTGATGCTGAAGTTGGTCAGTTTCTTAATAAGGAATGCAAAACTAGTCATAAAAGCCAGGGTGACCAAACTTGTGGTACAAAAACCCCACTTAAATGTTGGGATTTATTAAAACTCCATCTTAAACTAAATTGATACAAAAACCCCAAATTTCAAAAAATTGTTACAAAAATGTGAAATTTCAAAATTGGTTTCATCAAATTTTATGATGAAACCAAAAATTGGTTTCGTCAAATTCTATGAGGTTTCATCAAATTTTATGATGAAACCAAATTTTGGTTTCATCATAATTTTGTTTTTTGGGGTTTTTGTGTTACTTTTGTTTTGGCGGGTGTTGATGGTGGTTTTTAGACAAAGGGTAAAATCGTAAAACCCCAAATAACCTAATGTCACCAGTGACACATTTATTAGAACATTTAATGCATGTAGTCAGTAATTAATAGGCGATATTTTTTCAAATAAGGGTTACAACGAACAAAACCCTAATTCCCCTCCGTGCCAATGGCAAATCATGCCAGCCACACCTAGCCCAAGCTAGCCGCATCTCTATGCCAATGGCAAATCATGCCAGCCATACCAAACGCGCCGAAGCATGCCAACCATGCTAGCCGCACCTCCGTGCCAATGGAAAATCATGCCAGCCACACCTAGCCCAAGCTAGCCGCACCTCTATGCCAATGACAAATCACGCCAGCCATACCAAGCGCGAAGCATGCCAACCATGCTAGCCGCACCTCCGTGCCAATGGCAAATCATGCCAGCCACACTTAGCCCGAGCTAGCCGCGCCATACCAAACACACTCTGCCTTGGCCCTAGCTACGCTGGTCACGCCACGCCAAGCCAAACACCCTTACCTGGCCCTAGCCGCGCCATGCCAAAGTAGCGCCCGCACCTAGGCTTGCAAACCATGCAATCTAGGCCAAATTGGCCACGCATGCCATTGGCACATGCCAACACGCTCGCTGGTAGCTTTTTCTACCAAGGCGCGACCCAAATTGGCCACGCATGCCATTGGCACATGCCAACACGCTCGCCGGTATCCTTTTCTACCAAGGCGCGACCCAAATTGGCCATGCATGCCATTGGCACATGCCAACATGCTCGCTGGTAGCTTTTTCTACCAAGGCGCGACCCAAATTGGCCACGCATGCCATTGGCACATGCCAACACGCTCGCTGGTAGCTTTTTCTACCAAGGCGCGACCCAAATTGGCCACGCATGCCATTGGCACATGCCAACACGCACAGCTGGTAGCTTTTTCTACCAAGGCGCGACCCAAATTGGCCACGCATGCCATTGGCACATGCCAACACGCTCGCTGGTAGCTTTTTCTACCAAGGCGCGACCCAAATTGGCCACGCATGCCATTGGCACATGCCAACATGCATCGTTGGTAACTTTTCTTACCAAACCGCGGCCCTAATGGCCGAGCGTGCCATTGGCACATGCCAACACGCTCACTGGTAGCTTTTTCCCAAGGCGCAACCCAAATTGGCCACGCATGCCATTGGCACATGCCAGCATGCTCGCTGGTAGCTTTTTCTATCAAGGCGCAACCCAAATTGGCCACGCATGCCATTGGCACATGCCAACATGCATCGTGGTAGCTTTTCTTACCAAACCGCGGCCCTAATGGCCGAGCGTGCCATTAGCACATGCCAACATGCTTCGCTGGTAGCTTTTCTTACCAGGCCGTGACCCTAATGGCCACGCATGCCATTGGCACATGCCAACACGCTCGCTGGTAGCTTTCATTACCTAGCCGTGGCCCTAATACACGCTGGTAGCCTAACTTGCAAGCCGTGCAACCTAGGCCAACTTGGCCGTACGCGCCATTGGCACATGCCAAAACCCACGCTGGTAGCCACTTACACCCAACGTGCGACCTACTACCAAGGCATTCCGCACATGCCATTGGCACATGCCACACGCGCCACTAGCAGCTATATGCATTGCCACTTACACCCAACGTGCAACCTACTACCAAGGCATTCCGCACATGCCATTGGCACATGCCACACGCGCCACTAGCAGCTCTATGCATTGCCACTTACACTCAACGAACAACCTACCACCAAGGCATTCCACACATGCCATTGGCACATGCCACACATGCCACTAGCAGCTCGGCATTGCCACTTGCGCTCGAGGTGCGACTCGCAACAAAGGCATTCCGCACATGCCATTGGCATATGCCACACGCGCTCCTAGCAGCACCACTTGCACTCAAGATGCAACCAACACTCGAGACATCAACACAAACTGGGGGATGCTTTCCAGGGTCTTGGTTTGGCGGTCACAACTTGCAGCGTACACTACGCTCACATTAAGAAAGCGTGAAAAGGAATAAAGCGGTCAAATAAATGAGGAAATAATGGTGAAAACATTTTCACCCATTAACACCATGCGGTTACCACCTCCTCCCATTATTTCACCCTTTACTCTCTTCCTTCATGAGGCCAGGGTACGTTTCAATCTCGACTTGTATAAATAGGTCTTACCTATTTCCACCAGACAACAAGTCTCGGTCAGGAGAAAAATACAATACTCTCAGAAAAGGAACTTTGCAAGCTCTCCAAAAAGATTTCATCTTTTGCAAGCTTCCTAAGCTTTCACTTTCTGATACAAGTCGAGATACTACTCTCCCAGAATTATTCTGGTCTCAACACCTTTCTTTGCTTCCCTCCCCAAATCAACCCTTCTCCTCCACTTTGTGACTAAAGCAAGTCTGGAACGGCCATTTCTTGGTTTAGGCCGGACTTGTACAGATTGATCTCTCGAATTTATAAAGTGCTCACGTGCAACACATTTGTTTAGGGTTTAAACCAGTTTCTCACTCACCTACCGAATTTACCGAAATCGGCAGAAACGATTTTCAACCATAAACAATTGGCGACCACAGCGGGAGGATTGATCTTTCGGTTACAATATCAAATTCTAGCTTCCGTCCTTAAATTTCGCGCAAGCATGGTCGGCTATCGGGAGATCTCCACAAACATTGATCCCTCTCAAGGTCATGATAACTCCTCAATTTTTGGAAGCAATACGACCAATGAAGAGGTCCCAAGACCGGAGTTGACACGATGCGTGCTCGGGAGATCCACGCCAAAAACATGGACCTAATGAAGGATGCGATTAATAGCATACTCGACTTCCTCATCAATCTAACATCGGAGCTAAGTGATTCATGTTCCCCAGGAGATCAAGAGTAGGGGACTAACATCCCGAATGAGCATTCTCAAATCAACGGTTTCGTCACTGACTGGAAGCCAGCGGACCAGGAGGCGACCATGTTGGTAGAAAACTTATGTGAATTGTTGCACCTCTCCAAGGACCAGCGAATAAAAATATTCTCTGCTATCAACCGAATAGCACTGAACGCATCACTAGTTCCTGCACCCACGGGGACTCCAAGGATCCCCAGAAGATCCGCCAACAATATTGTTTTCACCGATGACGACATGATGGTAGAAGACGGTCACAACCGGGCCTTGCATGTTACGGCTCTCGTCAGGAACATAGAGTTTCGAAGAGCGCTCATTGACACGGGTGCATCTTCCAATGTCATCACTCTCAAAACGCTTAAAGCCGCCGTGGTGCGACCTAACGAGATCGTACGACAACCCACTACGATGACAGAGATTTCGAAAGCAACCAAACTAGCACATACGGCTACATCAACATGGAGCTGGCAGTAGGGCCAATTCAATCAAGCGTGAAGTTTGAAGTGATTGAAAAAGAACCAGACTACCACATGATACCGGGAAGGCCGTGGTGCACAATCTCAAAATCGTTCCTTCAACATACCACCAATGCAAAACAAGATCGAACGGAGAAGTTGTCCGCATCCCTCGTCACGCCCCCCGTGCACCCAGTTTACTGCGTAGAAGCACATGGGCCGAAGGAGGGTTCAAAAGGCGTGACGACCAAGATTCACAATTTTCTACTACCAAAATGGACATCGCTTAGATATAGCGACAAACTGGAGATACTCCGCAGAAGAGACCGCCCTCCCACCATCTCCTCAGAAGGAAGACCCGCCAGTCTCCCGCCACCGGGCGTAACCCGTGCCCGCACCAAGCGACAGTGCACCCTTACCGCAGGACGAAGCAAAAAGGGAAAACTTACACATTATCACTGCTGTTAGCAATTAGCAGGGGAGACCATGACCCGGTCTCTCCACCCGAAAGAATGTTTTCACAATAACCAGGAGGAAGTTCCACGCCCCTCTAAGCTACAAGAAGGGACCGACTTAACCACCGACGAACTCGAAACCTGTCAATATAGGGAATGAGGAATTTCGCGACCCATTACGATCGGTTCGACTCTACGTCTGCGGAACGCTCAAAGCTAGTCGACCTACTCAAAGAATACCGGGACGTTTTCGCATGGACTTACGAAGAAATGCACGGCTTGGATGGAAAACGGTCACCCATCATCCGCACGTGATACCGGATCCAAACCGGTCAAAGCGACCTCCAAGATAATTGGAGACACGACGTAGAAGAACAAATCAAGGCACAGGTCCAGAAATTACTATCCATTTGGTTTTGTCAAACCTATTCACCATCCCACTTGGTTGGCCAATATCGTTCCCGTTAAAAAGAAGAATGGTCAGATCAGATGTTGTGTCGATTTCAGAGATCCGAACAAGTGTCGCCCTAAAGACGATTTCCGCTTCCTAACATCGACATCTTTGGTAGACGCTACCACCGGACATGGTATGTTCTCTTTCATGGATGGATATAGCGGCTACAACCAGGATAAAGATTTATGAGCACGACGCGAGTAAGGCGCTTTCGAACCCCTCTCGGAAACTTCTATTACACCGTAATGCCTTTCGGTCCGAAGAACGCAGCGCTACTTACCAACGCACCATGACTACCATCTTCCACGATATAATGCACAAGCAAGTCGAAGATTACGTAGATGATGTGGTGGTTAAATCGAAAACTCGAGCGGATCATCCAGAAACGCTGCGACAAGTGTTCGAAAGATGCCACGAATACAAGTTGAAGATGAATCCTTTGAAATGCGCCTTTGGTGTCTCTTTGGGGGAAATTCTTGGGATTCCAAGTAACGGCGCAGGGATAAAAGTTGATCCGGTCAAAACGCAAGCTATCCTCACGATGCCACCACCACGAACCGTAAAGGAGCTCCAGAGTTTCATGGGCAAGGTAAACTACATTCGTCGCTTCATACCGGGGCTGGCACATCTTATTACTACGTTTACCCCTCTGCTGAAAAAAGGAGCGAATTTCACATGGACTACGTCTCAGCAAAAAGCGTACCAGAATATCTAGCAAACGATGTCCTCCCCAACCGTCATGAAGCCTCCTATGCGAGGGAAACCACTATGTCTTTACACAGCCTTTAGTGATACTGCCATCGGAGCCCTCCTCGCCCAAGAGGACGACAAAGGAATGGAATATCCCATATACTACTTGATCGAACGTTGAGAGACGCCGAACTCGGATACCCCAAAACGGAAAAGGCGTGTTTAGCATTAATTTATTCCATACAGAAGTTCAGGCACTACCTCCTCTCCAACAAAGTGGTGTTAGTATCTAAATCAGACCCTGTAAAGTTTCTCCTCTCGAAACCTGCCCTGATATGGAGGCCGGCTAAATGGCTCCTACAGCTGTCAGAGTTCGACATAACGTGCGTATCCCCAAGGGCCATAAAAGCACACGCTGTTGCAGCACTGCTAGCGACATTCCAGGAGAAAACACCGCAGAGTTACGAGAAGATCTCCTAGGAGACCTTCCAGATATCTTCTTAGTCAAAGAAGAAACATGGCTGCTGTTCTTCGACGGCTCTTCCACCCCCAAGACTAATACCGGAGGAGCGGGTGTTGTACTAGTATCTCCTCTTTGGAGAAGTCTTCTCGCACTCTTTCAAGCTAGACTTTCCATGTACCAATAACTCAGCTGAATACGAAGCCTTCCTCATTGGACTATCACTAGCTAAATAAGCCGGGGCCACGCGTTTGGAGATAAGAGGAGATTCCAAATTACTCATCAACCAGGTAAACGGGATTTACGCATTGAAAAGAACTTACGCTGGCACCATACAGGGTCTGAAGCACAAAAACTACTAAATTATTTCGCCGAAGCAACCATCACACATGTCGGCCGTAGCAGCAACAAGCATGCCGACTGCTTAGCTACACTAGCATCAAAGCTACAGTTCGAAGGAGCCGAGGAAACCCTGACAGTAAAACGGCGAACCATAGCTTCAACATGGCTTTCACAACCCGAGAAATCCAAGACGATGACTCGGAGAACTCCTATCATTCAAGAACTCAACAACTCACTTTTCCAAGGGAAGGTCGACCTCAAGACTTTGCGGAAGTTCTTTATGCTTCAAGGTTTTCTGTGTCATCGAAATCCAGACAGCTCTCTGTCAAGGTGTCTCGGAAAAGAGGAAGCACAACATTGACTTGAACATGTTCATACCGAAGTCTGTGGAATAACATCAGTAGTAACCCTCTACCGTCGTTTACAATGACGACTTGGATACTATTGGCCGGAGATGGAAGCCCAATCCTGATTACTCCAGAAGGCGTGCCCCAATTGCCAGGCGCCCCCATGTCTGACAGAAGTCCTCAACATCAGTCACACTGGGGACTGGCAAGAGCCGTATATCGGCTTCCTTCGCGACGTCATTCTTCCTACTAACAAAGAGGATGCGTCCAAGATAAAACAAAAGTCCAAAAGATTCGTGTTCCATGATGGGGTTTTATATCGCAAGAGTTTCGGAGGAAGTCTACTAGGGTGTTTGATCGGTACAGAAATCCCAGTTATGTTAAGAGAAATGCACGAAGGCGAACACCAAGGGAAACCGAAACTATTCCTGCAGATACACGAGAGGTACTGCGGCCGACCATGGAAGACGACGCGGCTACTTTCGTTCGTAAATGCCGAGAATGCCAGATTCACAGAAACCTCATCCACGCGCCTCCAATACCCTTATACGCGATAAGTAGCCTGTGGCCCTTTTATAGCTGGGGACTCGACATCATTGGGAAGATCAACCAGTCATCCTCAAAACAGCATGAATACATAATAAACGCGACCGAGTACTTTACAAAGTGGGTTGAAGTTTCCCCGTGAAAGGAATCTTGGAGCCACAATCGCGGCATTCGTCAAGGAACACATCATCTGCCGTTTTTGGCGTACCTAAACACGTCATCACCGACAACGGCACACCTTTTGCTAACAAGCAAGTACAAGAACTACTTGAGAGGTACGGAATCAAACAAGTCTTATATACCGTCTATTATCCCCAGGGAAATGGGCAAGCCGAAAGTACCAACAAGACTCTGATCCGAATCCTCAACCGAACAGTACACGACAATCCCAGGATCTGGCACGAGCAATTGCCAATGGCTCTCTGGGCGTACAGAACATCTCCTGGAAGCTCCACCGGCATGTCTCCCTACTCCCTCGTCTACGTGCGATGACGCGATCCTCCCGGCAGAAATCAAGATCTCGTCGCGAATTGTGACAAGCGGACCCAGTGGAATGAAGCGAATCACTCAATGCCGAATCGCGGAACTAGATACTATGGACTCCATAAGATCCCGGGCAGAGGAACATGCACAAGCATACGAAATGAGATTTCGGGGCGTACAATGGCCTATGTAAAACCCGGGGTTTTCAAGGAAGAAGATCGGTGCTAAAAACCGCCAAACACATCCAAGAAGATGCATCGGCACCGAAGTTTTCTCCCAAATGAGAAGGGCCGTACATAATCACTAAAGCGTATAACAGTGGTTACTACAAGATTATCAAAGAAGTTGGGGGAAAGCTAGAGGCGGTCATCAACGGAAAGTGGCTTAAGGCATACTACGCCTAATCATTTCCCTGCAACATGCTACATCAAAAGTGTGAACGTCCAGGCACCCTCTCTGCTTTTACTTTCTTTCTTGCCAATTATCGAATTTCAATACAATCCAAAAGATTAATAGAATTTCTTTATTTCTTCAAAAAAAAAAAAGGAGCCTTCAAATCTCGTGATGCAAATCAGAAAAGCCCATCTAGTAAATTATAATCCTTACAAAATATCATCTTCAATCGACCATGATATCTTTCAGTCCTACTCTTTAAGTCTCGAGTTAACTCTTCAATCCTCTGAGACTCCAGGGCCAAAGCTTCCTCCTCTTCCAGCATGGCTTTTGTGGCAGGAATCACATCAACAAGAATACCAGCTTTTTCGACCTTCACAATATTGAGACGATGCCGCAACCAAGTGATATTAAACTACAAGGATTCACAGGTGGACACCATGTTCTCCCACCTTTGAATGGTCGAGACTGGGCAGCGATACGGATGGACACATTCTCCATCTCAGCAATCATTGGCAAAAGACAGTTCACTACGGAAACCAAGGCGGACGAACAACACTTCACTACGCTCCTGGTAGCGATATGGTCGTATGTCTTCCATATCCTCGTATAAAGGACCACGAATTCTTTCCGCACCAGGAAACCGCCAACATTCCGATAATTGGAGGAGAGACACCTCATACGAGTCCCAAAAGACAAACCTGCATAAGGGTATTCATGACAAGAGATCCCTAAATCAACGTCCTCCAAATCTGCAACATTCAACAAGGTCGGATTTGAATGAAGGGAAACGACTAGGTCATCCTCGTCGATAACAGTGACGCATGCTTCAACGGGATATCTCTGCACAAAAGGGAAATTTTCCATTCATAGTAAAGTGTACGTCAGTCCACCAAAAAAGAAGAAAACATACCGGTATGATTTTCTTAACCCAAATAACCTTTGTTGGGATGCTCATGCAAGAGTCAGACCTCGCGCCTTCACCTGGAGAACCTGGCTGGTTAGAAGATGATTCGAATCTGCGTGACATGACAAAGAGAGAAACTCAACAAGAAGAACCTTTTCCCAAACGAGGGAGATGATGCAGTTGTGTTGGGTATGAATACAGAACCTTAAAAAGGGAAAGGAAGCAATGAGGGACATAACGCTTCCAGATTTTGGCATGGATGATGCCCTGATTGAAGCCGCGCGTGAAGAAAGGCAAAATAAGGAAACTTTGCTATATGTAGAAACACCTGCTCCCTCGTTGTTCACACCGATCCCATCAAGTCACGCCAGCTAGCACACTCAGCTTCCCCACCTTGCGCCGGTCCCACCAGCTAGCGCGCTCAGTTTCCCAACTCACGCCAACTTCCCAATGACCGCCCAAGTCCCACCAGCAAGCACGCATAGTTTCCCTACCTTGCGCCGGTCCCACCAGCTAGCACGCTCAGTTTTCTAACTTGCGTCAACTTCTCAATGCCGCCTGACTTCCACCCGTCTCTCAATGATGCCGACTTCCCAATTGCGCTTGACCTCCCGATTTGTGCAAAATCGCGGAGGCAAGGATTCCAAATCCTATTTATAAAAAAAGGTCGACAAATCTTCTCAATTCTCTTTTACGATTTGTCACGATAGTTTGTCACCATCTTATGCTTACCTCGCAACAAAGCTCCTGTTCCGAGCTAAGCAGGGGACTTAATGTTGATGGTGGTTATTAGACAAAGGGTAAAATCGTAAAACCCCAAATCACCTAATGTCACCAGTGACACATTTATTAGAACAATTAATGCATGTAGGCAGTAATTAATAGGGGGTATTTTTCAAATTAGGGTTACAACGAACAAAACCCTAATTCCCCTCCGTGCCTATGGCAAATCATTCCGACCACACCTATCCCAAGCTAGCCGCATCTCTATGCCAATGGCAAATCATGCCAGCCATACCAAACGCGCCGAAACATGCCAACCATGCTAGCCGCACCTCCGTGCCAATGGCAAATCATGCCAGCCACACCTAGCCCAAGCTAGCCGCATCTATATGCCAATGGCAAATCACGCCAGCCATACCAAGCGCGCCGAAGCATGCCAACCATGCTAGCCGCACCTCCGTGCCAATGGCAAATCATGCCAGCCACACTTAGCCCGAGCTAGCCGTGCCATGCCAAACACACTCTGCCTTGGCCCTAGCTACGCTTGTCACGCCACGCCAAGCCAAACACCCTTACCTTGGCCCTAGCCGCGCCATGCCAAAGTAGCGCCCGCACCTAGGCTTGCAAACCATGCAACCTAGGCCAAATTGGCCGCGCATGCCATTGGCACATGCCAACACGCTCGCTGGTAGCTTTTCCTACCAAGGCGCGACCCAAATTGGCCACGCATGCCATTGGCACATGCCAACACGCTCGCCGGGTAGCTTTTTCTACCAAGGCGCGACCCAAATTGGCCACGCATGCCATTGACACATGCCAACATGCTCGCTGGTAGCTTTTTCTACTAAGGCGCGACCCAAATTGGCCACGCATGCCATTGGCACATGCCAACACGCTCGCTGGTAGCTTTTTCTACCAAGGCGCGACCCAAATTGGCCACGCATGCCATTGGCACATGCCAACACGCTCGCTGGTAGCTTTTTCTACCAAGGCGCGACCCAAATTGGCCACGCATGCCATTGGCACATGCCAACATGCATCGTTGGTAACTTTTCTTACCAAACCGCGGCCCTAATGGCCGAGCGTGCCATTGGCACATGCCACACGCGCTCCTAGCAGCACCACTTGCACTCAAGGTGCAACCAACACTCGAGATATCAACACAAACTGGGGGATTCTTTCTAGGGTCTTGGTTTGGCGGTCACAGCTGGCAGCGTACACTACGCTCACATTAAGAAAGCGTGAAAAGGAATAAAGCGGTCAAATAAATGAGGAAATAATGGTGAAAACGTTTTCACCCATTAACACCATGCGGTTACCACCTCCTCCCATTATTTCACCCTTTACTCTCTTCCTTCACGAGGCCAGGGTACGTTTCAATCTCGACTTGTATAAATAGGTCTTACCTATTTCCACCAGACAACAAGTCTCGGTCAGGAGAAAAATACAATACTCTCAGAAAAGGCAACTTTGCAAGCTCTCCAAAAAGCTTTCATCTTTTGCAAGCTTCCTAAGCTTTCACTTTCTGATACAAGTCGAGATACTACTCTCCCAGAATTATTCTGGTCTCAACACCTTTCTTTGCTTCCCTCCCCAAATCAGCCCTTCTCCTCCACTTTGTGACTGAAGCAAGTCTGGAACGGCCATTTCTTGGTTTAGGCCGGACTTGTACAGATTGATCTCTCGAATCTATAAAGTGCTCACGTGCAGCACATTTGTTTTGGGTTTAAACCAGTTTCTCACTCACCTACCGAATTTACCGAAATCGGCAGAAACGATTTTCAACCATAAACAACGGGTTTTTTTGTGGATGAATAGTGACACCTTTGGGGTTATAACTCGCGAAAATATGCCCCAAAATCGACTTGTCATCTTGGGGATCATGCCCCAAGATTTCATTTTTCGGGAATATGCCCCAAAGTAACGCTTTCTGTCAAGAAAGGTTAAATAGTCGATTTATCGTAAATGTGTCTGAATTTTCTCTCTAATTTCTTCGAGGTTTTTCTATTTGGATATGTTGCTGAACCTCGTAAAGGTGTTAGTATATAAATATTTGTCTTTTAATTCGCATATATAATCTCAAGCGTCTTGTAAAGGTGTTAGTATATAATATATCTTTCTTTTAATTCACATATGTAATCCCAAGTGTGTACGAATGTTAACTACTTAACGATTTTGGATGAGATTTTGGACGGCTGCAGCATATTCCCGAAAATTGTGATCCTAGGGCATATCCCAAAATGACATTCAATTTTAGGGCATACCCCGATATTCCCTAAAAAGTTGGTACTACCCAATCAGCCACTTAATACTAGTCAAATAGTTCAAATTAATGAGTAAGATTCCCTATGATCTTGTTATCTCGGGGACTCGATGGTTTCACCAAGACCTAGCTAGTACTGACATCATCCCTGTCCCAAAAAAAGATATCATGGAGAACGTTGTTTATTTATTAAAATAAAATAAAAATGTATCACCAAAGCTGATCAATGAATTTCATGGAGAAACTTTATTTTTCAAAACAAACAAAGAAAGATGTTACCATTACAAATTTCATGGACAAAGATAAATCATTAATGAATATGATAGATGTGACTGTTAAGCTGGTGAGTTGGAAAAACTTAATCCGTCATATCAAGAGCCGGCATTAGTGCCGCGTGGAAACTGAAACCGAGCTCTTAACATAACTATGGAATGATAATGAACTTGAAGACTTTTTATCCTTATCGTGCTTCAAAAACTTTGACGTTTCATTCTTTGGATCGTATAGAACCAAAGCCTCTCTAGTACCCCCATTCATGCTGTGGTGATAAACCTCTAATAGAATCTCACCAGTTTTTAAACACTTGATCCTTCTCAAGACCCCAAACCTTCCCATTTCAAGTGATATTGCCAGTTTCGGAATGCTGTAAACTTTAGTCCATGACTCTTTCTTTCCATAGTCCTTCATCAACCATACTTCAAAACCAATGTTTACATTGCAATAAAGCATGCCAAGACACCCATCCAACGCATCGATACATGCAGTGTCACCGAAATTCTCAAAATTCGGATTTTCTGGTGGTGAGATTCCTCTGATAAGCTCATCTGTCATATCTAAAGCAATTAAGGCTTTGGGAGAAGAGGATGACTGCCAATGAAGAGCTCCATTACAAAACACTCCAAACTTGTGTGATTGCCGAGATAGTATATAAGAGATATGTTGGATTGGTTTCCATAAATTCGATCTAAGCGAATATATTGTAGCTTCAGATTGGTTTAAGGTTAAATTGCTTATGATACATACAAACTTGTAATCATCACTCCTGGAGTCATAACCAAGCCCACATCCTATCAATGTTGAGAGGCTACGTAAAGACTTAACAACTTGAAATTGATCAGGTGGACTTGGTATTCGTTTGTAGTCCCCAGTTGATGGGTTCCATAAACTAAAATCATAACATTTAGCAGTGCGTATGCAGAATAAGCCATTACAACAAGCCACAAAATTAGTCCCGAAGTAATTATCAACGACTGGGCAATGAATCTGCTCAATCCGGCTGTCAATATCATCAAGTAATGATGATGATGGTGATAACGATTCGTTATCTATAGAGTACATATCGTTGCCACTTCTAACCATGATGATGAAGTGATTTTTTATCATGTCAACAAGTTTAGGGTTATCAAATAGGACACTCCATGGTTTTGATACACACCTGAATTTTAAGAGATATCTAGGAGATAACCTCGAATGGATTTCGATGATAATTTCTTCCGGCAGATGCGGCATTAATAATAGCTGCTTTTCATTCATGGTTTCCTTGTCGTCCATCGTTCCCATCTTGTTCCCGTTCATGTTTGAGGACTTCGCAAAAATTCCTCCCATATGTGCTACTTTCGAATTGGTATATAAAATATGATCGAAGATTCAAAGTACAGTTTTTCTATCTTTTTAACAAAATTTTCCAACAAAAATCCCTTAAAGTAGGAGAGATAATATGGTTGGTTGTATACGTCTCCTTTTTAATCGAAATGGACTTAGACTAACAAGAGATATATGACTTCTGACTCGGTATAAAATATAAATCTCCCCTCCTTTAAAACACTAAGTCGCTCTCACGTCGCACGGTGAGTATAACACCCCTCTCAAATTAAATTAGATAAAAGCTTTCACACAGAGAAATTCTGGAGGGGACAAGTGGCGGAACACTATTGGTCGAAACATTAAAAACTTGATTACACTCTGTTTACACACTGTATTTAACTGGCCGTTTGTAACCCCGTTAGCAAAAACGTGGGTAGACAATACTTTTGTCAGAATTTGTGCCTAAATAATTTGTTACACTCTGTTTACACAGAATACCTAACTGGACGTTAAATAACACCGTCAAAGTGGACGATACTCCCGTGAAAAACCAAACCAAACCATTCTTAACTAGACGAAGCTATTTTTATTCTCTCCTTACCTGGACGAAGCTACTCTTCGTTCTTTATTCTCTTCTCTTCACCTGCAATTGAAAATCGAAAAACAAATGGACGATTTGAGATCATAGAAAGAGGGAAATGATCAAGAATCGAGTGATAGTGATTGTGTGAGTTTGTGGGGTTGATTCGAATGCAACAGAAAAGGTAAATCCGGGTGTATAATTTAGGGTTTCTTCTGTGTTGATTGATTTATTTCAAAAATTGATTATTGATTGAATAGTTAGGGTTGGGTTTTAAGAATATGACATGAAGAGGAAGGTTATCATGCTAATTTGAGGATGTGAGTTGAGAAATTAGAGAATTAGGGTTGTGGTGTTGTAATAGAGAAATTAGGTTCATAGATTATAAATTGCAGGAATTATAATGGTTGATGTATGTTGATTTATGTTTGCTTTGTGTGCTTGATGTTTGCAGAAAATTTATGAGGCAAAGTTTATAACATTGATTTAGGAGGCAAAGTTTGATTACAAACACGTTGCAGAGGAAAAGAAAAACAAGGTAAACATGTGGAAACCCTAGATTTTTAAATCTGTAATAATTTTTTTAAGAAAACTTTGCCTGATATTTTTTTATTTGTCACAAAATCTGTCAAGTATCGTAGAGTCGAAAGGCCTTTGTTTCTTATGAATATCTTTCCATGTTCTTATATGTTGAGCCAGATTTTAATTTTTGGTATAGGTAGAAGCCTTTTCGTGTAAATTAAGTCTATCTAAGTTCAAATATGTTTATATGGAACAAGCTTTGCGATGCTTGGACAGTTCCCGGAATTAGTCCTTATTGTGGATGCTTATGGCTTGTTGCTCTCAAAGTTGCTCGCTGCAATGGGAAAAGGGAGAAGAGATTGTAACCTCCATGAAGTAACTGAGGACCCAGGTAATGATCTCGTAAAACACATTTGGGTTTTGCTTCGGGATCGGTTCTCTTACTGGCAGCTGGTACTTTAAATAACATAGAAGCACCTAATGTTATTGTTGTTCCAACTGGGTAGAGGAACAACCATTCTTTGTTATTTACCAGTATCATATCCAAGGCCAAACCTACCACTGGGGGTGTAGAAGCTGCCAAGGCAAACGGGGTGGGAAAGAAAGGGAGACCTGAATTTGTATTTGTAACCGTCAAACTTGATTGTTTTCTCAGCATAGTTTCCTGATATACTCACTCCTGGATTTTCAGATACGCGTGAGATGTGTAGGGATTGAAGATGCATTTACAGGAAAATGGGTGTGGTTGCCGGTTACAGTGAGTTTTATACCATCAAGACTATCTAACGGAGTTATAGGTTGAAAAGAAACGATTATAGTGTATTTGGGGACAACAATATTGAGTACAATTCTCAATTGATATGTTGAGTAAAATTGATGCGTAAACTGATTTACAAAGGAGAATCCGATTGGAGAGTCAGTTGAACCGTTTGAGATATACCACACAAATCTATAGAAGTGGAAAGTTTAATTACAAAATCGGTAAGGACCTTATTTCGATTGTTATTTAGTTTATCTTCATATTCATTTAGTTTTTGCATTCCTAAATATTTTAGGTGATGTTTTAACTTGATGTTAAAATCAAAAAATGTGTATCCGGATGTGCCCATTTAACTGCTCAGCCAAGATATAACACATTGCTACCATTACTATAGTACAGTTTGGCCAATCACCCTTTCCTGAGATTAGAACTCTTGGGTCCCTGAATATAGCGGTGAGCTTCATTCACTTAAGATAATTCTGTATTTCGTCTCATTTATTTACTTTGCAGGATTCGTGATTTTTTTGCGAAAGAAATTACTCTAGATGATAACAGGAACTAAATCTGGCTATTCAGAAATGGTAAATGTTTTGAAGATTTTATATACTACCCCCGTCTCTAAAAGATAGGCAGGTTTGCATTGTCTTGATTGACTTTAACCCATTATTGATATGCTGATTCAAGTAGCATTTCAGATAGATGAAATCTGTAGGACAAGAAAATACTAATACAAATGTCTGTGTTGAATAGCAACTCTAACACATGATTTCCAAAGACAGCATCAGTTAATAGTGTTCCCAAATATTTATTCCATGTTAACTTATTCTCTACTACTCTACTTATAAAGGTACAGATGGGAGACTTATGGAAAAGCAACTACTGCCCGGGCGACAATAGGTTATTTACTTTCATTTTGTTCTTTTTATAAAGCTTTGCGTTGATGTATCGTATGTTGGTGTTTGTAAATTTTTGTAACTTATGTTTAGCTCAATTTGTGTGATACTTGGAATCCGGTATAGGTTATGGAAGGAGCATTGTATATTTGTATTTCATGGCTATATATAAGTCACGGAAGAAGATCGTATTGCATGGCAACTTCATTGTCAATTGGTTTCTTCTTTCTATGAACTTATGGAAGAACAGTGCATTGCATGGTCCATATATTGTTCGTATGTACCCACTAAATGTTCGTGCCTTCTCCTAATGGGTTTGTAAATAGACGGTGGCGTATGTCTGATATTTCCATGCTTAAGAATTGTTATACTGAGGCATCATTTTAAATTGTGAAGTAACCTTTGATCACTTCTATTTAGGAGTAATTATGACCATATATGCCTTGCCATTTTTTTTTTTTGCATATTGATCTTCTTTTCTCTCTGTACAGGTGCAGGTTTCCTAGAGTGTTTCCCTATACTAGGTGTTATTCGTCTGAGGTAGGGTACACGGGTTTGAACACAGGCGAAGGGGTAATGGCTAATAGTATTGATAGGTGTTCTACAGAGGTTTGGATTCATTTATTGTGTCTTATGCTGGCGATGAAATGGTTACACAGGATCTTGCACTCTAGCAAATTGATGTGTGTACTTGGTAAAAAATTAAATTTAAGGAGCACCAACTTATTCCATATCTTCCCAGTACGTTACCACCTAGGTGTAGTGTTTCTGTTGTTTGTTAAAATACTATGGATATCCCGATTGATTTGGCTGTCGTATTTGTAATGGAAATCATTATATGCAGTGGCATCAGGTGGTCAATCAATCATATAGAGAGCCTTCATATATGACAATCTATGGTGGCGGGTTCAGTAAAGGAAGTGGTACATGTCTTGGTGGGACCAGCAGTTTGGTTTTTGAGCTGGTGTGGGTTGTGGTGTTGGAACCAAGTATTTGGTGGTGGTGGTGTTCGCTTAAATGGTTGCACAAGGAATTTTTGTTTTCTAAAATTTTAATTGCACAAGCAAAATCTGTTGCCTCGCCATTTTTTTCTTTTACACTGCATAAGTAGTGTTGAGTTTGATCACTAATTCTTTTGTGAGCTTATTTCTGTTTACTTTCTTCTTTTTTGTGAGTGTTGCTGGTCGTCAAGGATATTTATTTTGATGACAGGTCACCTAAAATTCATAAAAAATATACATTCCGGTTAAAACGGGTATGCAAGGGATATTACAGGGGTTTATAACTTACAGAGAGATAATTCACAACAAACTGGATGTCTCATAATTGATAATACACTCCTGCATTCTTGATATCCCCTCATGGCTAAGGCTTTATGTACTGATTTTACTCTTAGCGGCTGGTATTTAGTATTCTTTTCTAAGACTACGGGCACGGACCTATGGTCAGATGTGCACTGGCCTTATCTTTTAAGTGGGGTAATATAGGTAGTGAAACTAACAATTTTCATTATCATTTTGCTAAGTTATTTCGTCCATCCGATGATTACAATAGCGAAATGAGATACCTAGATGAGATGTCAATTTAACTTTGTCGATTATAGATGCATCGAGCTCAACAAAAGCATTGCAATCTCGCTATTTATGGAAATGCCAAGCCAAAAAGAGTCATTTGTATAAAGGGTTGTACTTAAATGCCATACAGTTATCAATGAATAAATAAAGGTAATTTAGTGAGAGCTATGTCGTGTCACCACACCAAATCAAAAATCCAAGAGGCGATCATAAATGCATCGAGACAGGGCCAAGCGAAGCCGAGCCACACCAAATCAAAGATCCTAAGCGTCTGGGCAAGGCGAGCCGAGCCACACCAAATAAAAAAAATATCGCGACGGGTTGGGGCGTATCCCCACGACACCAAATACAAAATGCTTGATGGGCGAGACGAAGCCACATCAAATATGATGGTCAATGATATCGGGTCTGCCCGGTGCGTAGCACGGGCACATAATCTAGTTGTGAATTTATAAGAGCACAGTCAATAGAACCAAGCCAAAAATAATGAACAAACCTAAAACCAGGGGGGAGGAAAAGAACAACTAACTAATCTGTGAATTATTTATATTGATTGCATATGCGGATTTAGTATGTAGTCTTGTATAGGATGAACCGAAGAGAGAAGACGTTTCGAAATCAATACAACGTTACAAGAAGCATTCTGGTGTTTCAAAGTACATAGCACGAAAGCACATCAAATATCTAAGGGAAAATTGGGAATACGTCATATTTTCACTAATTGGTTTGGGGATCTATCCCATAACGGAAAATATTAAGGAATATGTCCCAGAGAGAGAAAAGAAACGTTAAATCACTAACATTTGTCTGTGTGGGTTACACATGTGCCAAATTTTACACTTTTACCCTCATCTTCCCATTAGAAAAACAGCTCCAGAGAAACTTAAAAGGGGAAAATGGAGGCAGAAAGAAATCTCATGTACAATCATTAAACCTCTTAATCAAAAAGTTTAAACCGGATAAAGTTTATACCAATCGTAACTTAAGAAATTGATATGAAAGAAGATAAAACTAACTCCTGTCCCATCTTTCTTAAATGCTTCAAGCTTGTTCTCTCTTAATTAGTTCTTTCATTCCTTCCGGTGTTTCTTATGGCAGATACGGCTGTGCAAAACAATGCGAATAACTAGTACTCACGAGTTCCCGCAACATCGATGGTAGCTTCCTCAACCTTGTAACTGGAGTAAAATTTGTATATAAGTTAATTTAGACAATAAGGATCAAACAAGATCTAACCTGAAACAAGGGAAAGCTGAAAACGAATTTAAACTAACCCATGGAACGAATGAAGTATAAAACCAATCGTGGATACATCCACAATTTAAGAGTTGAACATGTTCAGTTCATCATGTTGTTTTGGTTTGATTAATATCAGTACCAACTAAATCATGGAAGTATAATAAAGTTCAAATTCATTAAACATTAATAATAGTTAATGATTTTTTATGTAAGAGAATAAATGGACTTTAAATAAGTCATGTTCAAACTTTTCAACTGTGAGTACTTCCGTCAAACAGTTAATCTTTGTCGGACCTTTGAATTCATCAAAAGAACTCTACAAAAAATTAAAAGATTCAAGACTTACTAAAATTTCTATTTTGTTACCGTGTTCGAAAAAAAAATATTCTTTTGTTAGGATAGTCTTTAGTAGTTTGAACACATGAATTATTACAACGAAAATGAAAAGAACCATAAGCAAAACCTTCAGTATCTATGTCCGGCTGCACTTCGGATCAGAGAAAACGGGGAATCTATTCCCACTTAAATGACGAGGGTAAAAGTGTAAAATTTGGCACATGTGCAACCCCGCACAAGCAAATGTTAGCCCTTTAACGTTTTTTTTCTCTTTCTAGGATATATTCCTTAATATTTTTCGTTATGGGATAGATCCCCAAACGAATTAGTAAAAACGGGACGTATTCCCAATTTAAGCCTAAGCCCTTTGCATTTTCCCAAAGTCGTACATCAATGCTTCGAAAAACACCACACGAACAAGTCAATGTTTTACAATCTAGAGATGGAGTTGGAACTCAGAGATACTCACGTAAAAAACTAGATTTTGTTGATTATTGTGGTTGTTGCTAATTGTATTGCCATTTGATTTGTTCCCTTGTTTTCTATTGGATTTGTTGGAGAAAATGAGTTTTTTAATAGTCTTGGTTTGGATTTGATCTTGTGACCTATGAGTCACTAAGGATGCTTGCTCATTTTCTTATGAGTGAATGAAAGAGGACCTTTAGTTGGACATTGGTTATACTAGAGGTAAATGTACTCCATATATGCTGAGTATCTTAACTACCAATATGGATGGGCGGGCACGAGTGAGAAGACGCTAAGGCTTTGGCCTTAGGGCTCGCTGCGCCGTGGACATATGTCAACCAACCAAGGTCTATTTCTTTTGTTCAAAATTATTTTGAATTATCTTATGGTGGGTTTGGATGTAGAATTTTAAAGGTGGAATTTATGGGTCCAGGGATTTGGTAGAATTACGTTTCCCTTTGTGCGTTTGGTTGCCCGAATCCTTGGAATCACGTTTCCTACGAGAATCAGTTTTCCAGCAAATCCTCCATATGGAGTCCGACCCCTCCCCCTAAGATTTGCTGGGAAACTTATCAAGGGATTTATGAACCCACTTTTTTTTAATTCTAAATCCCATATATATGTAATTTTAAGATTTGAGGGTAATGCCAAACGGTACAATGACTTTAAAACAAGAAAACTCTATAAATCCTTGGGATTTTAATTGAGTTACCAAACACACAAGGGATTTATATGAATCTCAGTATTTGTAATCCCATGGGATTATAAATTCTGAAACTGTGAATTCTACAAACAAACCCACCATTAAGGAATTTAAAATGAAGTTTTGATTCTCTATTAATTGATTTGCTTAATTTGGGGCTTATGACTTGGGAGAAAGTTATTTACTTACCAAAATGAGTTTTGTAACTTATGTTAACATTATGACAGAATATTTCCTAAACGTTTTTTAATTAATTTCTGTCATAATTAACGACTTAATTTGTCCTTAATTAGTGCACTGAATTAACTCTCCTTTTTCCCTATAAAAGAAAATGAATTTCTCATTTACAAATTGTGTCCAGAAGAGCTACTATCCTCTTCTTTCGTCTCTCTCCCTCTGTGTGGTTTTTACTTTCATTCTGTGCTATTGCTGTTGAGTTCGTAAGAGTGGGCAAGTACTGTAGTGCTAACAGTGCTTGCAACGGGCAGTTTTATCCTGGATACGACTTCACCACGGGGTATAGGCATCACTCATTTTGAGGCGTACTGGTGAGATCGTGTTAAGGACAGCGTGTTGAACACATGACTGTCCTCTGTTTATTGTTTCCCATTAAGTGTTTATTTAAGCTTTTTCAGAAATTTGTTTCTAACATCATTCTTTGAGTATTTTATTGTTACAGTTCCAACAATCTTAACACGATAGTTTCATTTCTGTCTGTAACAATGGGTAAGAACGATGTTGATGGGTCTACAAAATTTTCAGGGGAACGTATCCGTTTTGTCAAACCGATCACTTCTATTATAAAGGAGATAAGTATCAATAACTTTTGTTTATTTGATTGTTCCTTGTTTTAATTATTGTGCCCAACAAATCTTGGATGTTATTTGTGGAGTGAAAAAAAAAAATGATTTTTTGGGTCAGATGTAGAGTTTCGAATATATCTCTCAACCTAGAGAGAATTTCGATGAACCCTTTTAACCCACTGTAGTAGACTTATTGATAGTAACCCTCACAAAATTTCAGAATTTTTGGAGTTGTAAAAGTATTTTTTGATATTTTACAAAACAGAGAAACGTTCCTGAAAAATTCTGACGAGAAGAATTTTGTTGTTGATTAAATTTGGTTTTATAGGGTAACCATGAGTTTTTTGAAATGGTGATTCAAACTAAGTTTGTATATCTAGATGTTATCTTCAAAACTCATATTTTATTTTCTAATTCGGAATTGTGGTTTGTGAATAAAGGTGCCATCTACAAGGGACATGGCTAATAGGCGCATGTGGCTGAAAATAAATCTTCCAAAGATGGCAAAGGTGAGAACGTCAAATGCAACACTATGCATAGCTCTCATAAGAAAGGTATGTTTCGCGGACCTAAATCTAGCATTACTTTAATTAAGGGTGATTGTTATGTTTGTAAAATTTCTGGCCTTTTGGCAGTGTTTGTAGACAACATAAAAACCTTAATAAGTAGAAAGTTAATGCTAATTCAGTTGAAACAAACTAGAACAAGTTAAGTGGCATGATGTCGGAAGTTATTTTAATAACCAATGTGAGAAATTGGGGTGGACTCTGGAGCCACTAAGCATGTTTGTTGAAACATAGACCTTTTCACCTCCTATCAGAGGATAGGGGATGTCGAGTGACTCTATATGAGTAACTCATCCGCAACAAAGGTTGCATAAAGGGAAAGGTCGAGCAGAACCTCATATCTGTAAAGACTCTCACATTGAATGGAGCTTCCATATTTCGGGCATATGTAAGAATCTTGTTTTTGTCTTGTTTAAGATTTAAGATATTAATTAAATCTGTAGAAATTGTTGAAACCAAGGACACTGATTTTTAGGCAAGGGTTATAAGACTTAGGGTGTTTATAATCTTAACAGAAAAATCTGATAAAGTAAACATAGTTGGTTCTTATGCTTTCTTTTGTGTGTTTTGGTTGTTTGCATGGTAGACTTAGAACCGCTAGTTTATAAGTCAATGCATTAATCAAGCTAGCGCAGCATGACAACCCAAATTTAGTTTGGTTTTTGAACACAAAAGTGAGACTTGTGAAGTATCCAAATTTGCTTTAAAATCTTTTAGAAAAATTAATCTTGTTAGACCTAATTGACTCGTTTTTAATCTTTTCTAAGGTGGTAAAAATTGGTTTGTAACTTATGTAGATGACCATACGTGGTATGGTCATATATACTTGCTTAGGGTAAGGATGATGCCTTAGAAGCCATAAGATGTATAAAGTTGAAGTTGAAAACCAATCAAGTGTTACCATTAAAAAAGTTAGGTCTGGACGTGATTGCTAGTATGAAATTCTTAAAGAGAATTTTACTTTCAAAATGGCATTTTTCATAAGATCACACTTCTTTTCACCATAGTCTATTGGTATAGTTGAACTTAAAGAACCGTTAAGGAGATGATATATGCCATGTTGACTAGCTCAGGATTAAACCGCCAACTTGTGGGGGAGTTCGTTATCTAAAACTGTTATATCCTGATTAGATTAACCTTTAAAGGATCAGATAAAACTCCATATGATTATGGAAAGTTAGACAACCTTCTTATGCTTACGTCTAAGTGTGGGGGTGTTTAGAGTACCCTGCTGCATATAGTTTTTTGGTTGTGAGTTTTGATTATTCTGACATTGGTGTGAATACTTTTATGAAGTCTAGGGATGATGAGTTTTTTGAACATGTTTTTTATGAAACCTGTCTCCTCTTAAGATGTGTTTTTGATCCCCTAGATGTCTTTTCAACTAGTCAGAATTTACCTTCAAAGAAAGATGGAGTAAAGTTGATCCTAGGAGATGTAAAAAGATTAGAACTGAGACTTCTTATAGATCTGAATTCTTAATACGCCTAGCTTTGTCTGAGCTCCAGACTCATAAGGAAGTCATAACATTTACTAATTAAAACCCCATTCTGGTAAGAAGCTTCATTTAGTGAAATGGACTCAGTCCGTCAGAACCAGACTTGGGAGCTTGCTAGTTTACCTCCAGGGAATAAGACCATAGAGTATAAATGAGTCTTTAGGAGGAAACATAAGGTAGATGAAATTGTGGAATTTATAAGGCTAGGTTGGTAGCTAAAGGCTATAAACTAAAAGAAGGTTTAGATTTCTTCAATTCTTATTCACTTGTGACGAGAATTACTTAGTTGAGATGCTAATTGCTTTTTCTTTTGCTATCGAGAGATACATCGGATTGATGTTAAGACAACCTTTCTAAAACCGTGAATTATATAAAGAAATTTACATAGACCAACCTGAGGACTTTGTAGTGAAAGGTTATGAAGACAAAGTTTTTGAATTGAACAAATCTTTGTATGGTTTTCAAATAAGCACGTATATAGTGACATGAAAAATTTGATCATGTGCTAATGAGTAGTGGATTTAAGTTAATGAATCTGACAAGTATGTTTATAAGTAACTTGTTAAGGATGCATGTTTGATTGTATGTTGATGATATGCTTATACTTGATACAAACGTAGATGTGATTAATTCTACTAAAAACATGCAATGAATGAGAACGTTGACTTGAAAGACTTAGGCCCTTTCGATGTAATCTTAGGGATGAGGATTCAAAGATAATCAAACATTTGTAGTCTTAGTCATTCTCATTATGTTGAATTTGTGCTTAAGAGATACAATCAGTCTGATTGTATGCCTGCCTGTACTCCATACGATTCTTCTTGTAGACTCGAGAAAAATAAGGGTAATGGAGTATCTTAACTTGAATACTCAAGAGTTACAGGATATCTGATGAATTTAATGAACTGTAAGAGTCCACACATTGCCTATATTGTGAGTAAGTTAAGTAGATATACTTGTAGTCCGAGCAAGAGCATTGGGATGTACTTAGTAGAGTATTATGGTACCTAAAAATACTCTATTACCTTTTGTTTGATTTATGAAAGTTATCTTCTTTGTCCTTGAGGGACTTTGTGATGCAAACTGGATAGTTGACTCAGGGGAGTCCAAATCTACGAGTGGATATGTTTTCACTCTAGCATGAGGGTTTGTTTTTGAAAGATTTCCAAACAGACATATATTGCTCAATTCTTTATGTATTGCGTTAGATAAAGCACGAAGGGGCCGAGTGCCTAAGATACTTTTAGAAGACATTCCTCTCTGGCATAGGCACATGTGCATTATATCTATACATTGTTTTAGCTAAGCTATAATAGCTAAAGCTAAAAATAACTAATCTCAATCGGCGTTATTTCCATTGATTGGATAAAGTCCAAGGAGAATATCGCACAACCTGACGAAAGGTTTGTCCAAAGAGATAGTTAATAATGCATCGAGGGGGATGGGGCTTAGGCTCACTAAATAAACTTGCCATGAAGGATACTCAACCTTGCTGACTGGAGATCCCAAGATCAAGGTTTTGAATGAGACAACTAATTTATGGCGGGTCAAGGTAAACACTATCAGAGAATTTCATTCTCTGCCCCTTCCTATGGTGTAGACGTGATAGTGTGACTCGCATGTGAAGGATGACTTTTAACTAAGTCTTAATGAGTTCTATAGTTTCAATTTAAGATTGAATTGGGGTGTAGCAGTAAACACTCTTGATGGAACTCACCTATCTGAATGTGGAAGTGGGTCGCTTCCTATGAGAATAGGCTGATTCTCTAGAGCATTCTAAGAAACAGGATTTGTCCAGGGCCAAAAGGACACAACGGCACGAACTTGACAAGTACCTAGAGAGATATCACACGTGGTTATTATCTCGGATTACACCAAACGATGGCAGTTCAAGACATCGCGTTCATCGTCCATCAAGTAGTCCCGGCAATTTCTCACTAAGCAAAGGTTCAAGACCTCATGGACACCTCTTGCCTAAGTGGTATTTCTCGCTTTCCGTTTTCTGATTTTTATCGGTATTTCATTCATGTGGGGGATTGTTGGAGAAAATGAGTTTTTTAATAGTCTTGGTTTGGATTTGATCTTGTGACCTATGAGTCACTAAGGATGCTTGCTCATTTTCTTATGAGTGAATGAAAGAGGACCTTTAGTTGGACATTGGTTATACTAGAGGTAAATGTACTCCATATATGCTTTGAGTATCTTAACTACCAATATGGATGGGCGGGCACGAGTGAGAAGACGCTAAGGCTTTGGGCTTAGGGCTCGCTGCGCCGTGGACATATGTCAACCAACCAAGGTCTATTTCTTTTGTTCAAAATTATTTTGAATTATCTTAAGGAATTTAAAATGAATTTTTGATTCTCTATTAATTGATTTGCTTAATTTGGGGCTTATGACTTGGGAGAAAGTTATTTACTTACCAAAATGAGTTTTGTAACTTATGTCAACATTATGACAGAATATTTCCTAAACGTTTTTTAATTAATTTCTGTCATAATTAACGACTTAATTTGTCCTTAATTAGTGCCCTGAATTAACTCTCCTTTTTCCCTATAAAAGAAAATGAATTTCTCATTTACAAATTGTGTCCGTAAGAGCTAATATCCTCTTCTTTCGTCTCTCTCTCCCTCGTGTGGTTTTTACTTTCATTCCGTGCTATTGCTATTGAGTTCAGAAGAGTGGGCAAGTCAGAAGTGCACAAAGGCTTGCAACGGGCAGTTTTATCCTGGATACGACTTCACCACTGGGTATAGGCATCACTCATTTTGAGGCGCATCGGTGAACTATCGTGTTAAGGACAGCGTGTTGAACACGTGACTCGTCTCTCGTTTATTGTTTCCCATTAAGTGTTTATTTAAGCTTTTTCAGAAATTTGTTTCTAACATCATTCTTTGAGTATTTTATTGTTACAGATCCAACAATCTTAACACGATAGTTCCATTTCGTCTCAGAACAACGGGTAAGAACGATGTTGATGGGTCTACAAAATTTTCGTGGGAACGTATCCGTTTTGTCAAACCGATCACTTCCATTATAAAAGGAGATAAGTATCAATAACTTTTGTTTATTTGATTGTTCCTTGTTTTAATTATTGTGCCCAACAATCTTGGATGTTATTTGTGGAGTGAAAAAAAAGAAAAATGATTTTTTGGGTCAGATGTAGAGTTTCGAATATATCTCTCAACCTAGAGAGAATTTCGATGAAACCTTTTAACCCACTGTAGTAGACTTATTGATAGTAACCCTCACAAAATTTCAGAATTTTTGGAGTTGTAAAAGTATTTTTTTTGATATTTTACAAAACAGAGAACGTTCCTGAAAAATTCTGACGAGAAGAATTTTGTTGTTGATTAAATTGGGTTTTATAGGGTAACCATGAGTTTTTTGAAATGGTGATTCAAACTAAGTTTGTATATCTAGATGTTATCTTCAAAACTCATATTTTATTTTCTAATTGAATTGTGGTTTGTGAATAAAGGTGCCATCTACAAGGGACATGGCTAATAGGCGCATGTGGCTGAAAATAAATCTTCCAAAGATGGCAAAGGTGAGAACGTCAAATGCAACACTATGCATAGCTCTCATAAGAAAGGTATGTTTCGCGGACCTAAATCTAGCATTACTTTAATTAAGGGTGATTGTTATGTTTGTAAAATTTCGGCCTTTTGCGTTGTTTGTAGACAACATAAAAACCTTAATAAGTAGAAAGTTAATGCTAATTCAGTTGAAACAAACTAGAACAAGTTAAGTGGCATGATGTCGGAAGTTATTTTAATAACCAATGTGAGAAATTGGGGTGGACTCTGGAGCCACTAAGCATGTTTGTTGAAACATAGACCTTTTCACCTCCTATCAGAGGATAGGGGATGTCGAGTGACTCTATATGAGTAACTCATCCGCAACAAAGGTTGCATAAAGGGAAAGGTCGAGCGTAAGCTCATATCTCAGTAAAGACTCTCACATTGAATGGAGCTTCCATATTTCTAGCATATGTAAGAATCTTGTTTTTTGTCTTGTTTAAGATTTAAGATATTAATTAAATCAGAAATTGTTGAAACCAAGGACACCGATTTTTAGGCAAGGGTTATAAGACTTAGGGTGTTTATAATCTTAAATTTAAAATCTCGATAAAGTAAACATAGTTGGTTCTTATGCTTTCTTTTTGTGTGTTTTGGTTGTTTGCATGGTAGACTTAGAACCGCTAGTTTATAAGTCAATGCATTAATCAAGCTAGCGCAGCAGACAAACCCAAATTTAGTTTGGTTTTTGAACACAAAAGTGAGACTTGTGAAGTATCCAAATTTGCTTTAAAATCTTTTAGAAAAATTAATCTTGTTAGACCTAATTGACTCGTTTTTAATCTTTTCTAAGGTGGTAAAAATTGGTTTGTAACTTATGTAGATGACTATACGTGGTATGGTCATATATACTTGCTTAGGGTAAGGATGATGCCTTAGAAGCCATAAGATGTATAAAGTTGAAGTTGAAAACCAATCAAGTGTTACCATTAAAAAAGTTAGGTCTGGACGTGATTGCTAGTATGAAATTCTTAAAGAGAATTTTACTTTCAAAATGGCATTTTTCATAAGATCACACTTATTTTCACCATTGTCTATTGGTACAGTTGAACTTAAAGAACCGTTAAGGAGATGATATATCCCATGTTGACTAGCTCAGGATTAAACCGCCAACTTGTGGGGGAGTTCGTTATCTAAAATCGTTATATCCCGATTAGATTAACCTTTAAAGGATCGATAAAACTCCATATGATTATGGAAAGTTATACAACCTTCTTATGCTTACGTCTAAGTGGGGGGGTGTTTAGAGTACCCTGTTGCATATAGTTTTTTGGTTGTGAGTTTTGATTATTCCGACATTGGTGTGAATACTTTTATGAAGTCTAGGGATGATGAGTTTTTTGAACATGTTTTTTATGAAACCTGTCTCCTCTTAAGATGTGTTTTTGATCCCCTAGATGTCTTTTCAACTAGTCAGAATTTGCCTTCAAAGAAAGATGGAGTAAAGTTGATCCTAAGAGATGTAAAAGGATTAGAACCGAGACTTCTTATAGATCTGAATTCTTAATACGCCTAGCTTTGTCTGAGCTCCAGACTCATAAGGAAGTCATAACATTTACTAATTAAAACCCCATTCGGTAAGAAGCTTCATTTAGTGAAATGGACTCAAATCTGGTCGTAACAGATTTGGGAGCTTGCTAGTTTACCTCCAGGGAATAAGACCATAGAGTATAAATGAGTCTTTAGGAGGAAACGTAAGGTAGATGAAATTGTGGAATTTATAAGGCTAGGTTGGTAGCTAAAGGCTATAAACTAAAAGAAGGTTTAGATTTCTTCAATTCTTATTCACTTGTGACGAGAATTACTCGTTGAGATGCTAATTGCTTTTCTTCGCTATATCGAGAGATACATCGATTGATGTTAAGACAACCTTTCTAAAACCGTGAATTATATAAAGAAATTTACATAGACCAACCCGAGGACTTTGTAGTGAAAGGTTATGAAGACAAAGTTTTTGAATTGAACAAATCTTTGTATGGTTTTCAAATAAGCACGTATATAGTGACATGAAAAATTTGATCATGTGCTTATGAGTAGTGGATTTAATGAATCTGACAAGTATGTTTATAAGTAACTTGTTAAGGATGCCTGTTTGATTGTATGTTGATGATATGCTTATACTTGATACAAACGTAGATGTGATTAATTCTACTAAAAACATGCAATGAATGAGAACGTTGACTTGAAAGACTTAGGCCCTTTCGATGTAATCTTAGGGATGAGGATTCAAAGATAATCAAACATTTGTAGTCTTAGTCATTCTCATTATGTTGAATTTGTGCTTAAGAGATACAATCAGTCTCGATTGTATGCCTGCCTCGTATCCCATACGATTCTTCTTGTAGACTCGAGAAAATAAGGGTAATGGAGTATCTTAACTTGAATACTCAAGAGTTACAGGATATCTGATGAATTTAATGAACTGTAAGAGTCCACACATTGCCTATATTGTGAGTAAGTTAAGTAGATATACTTGTAGTCCAGAGCAAGAGCATTGGGATGTACTTAGTAGAGTATTATGGTACCTAAAAATACTCTATTACCTTTTGTTTGATTTATGAAAGTTATCTTGCTGTCCTTGAGGGACTTTGTGATGCAAACTGGATAGTTGACTCAGGGGAGTCCAAATCTACGAGTGGATATGTTTTCACTCTAGCATGAGGGTTTGTTTTTGAAAGATTTCCAAACAGACATATATTGCTCAATTCTTTATGTATTGCGTTAGATAAAGCACGAGAAGGGGCCGAGTGCCTAAGATACTTTTTAGAAGACATTCCTCTCTCGGCATAGGCTCAGTGCAGCCTATATCTATACATTGTTTTAGCTAAGCTATAATAGCTAAAGCTAAAAATAACTAATCTCAATCGGCGTTATTTCCATTGATTGGATAAAGTCCAAGGAGAATATCGCACAACCTGACGAAAGGTTTGTCCAAAGAGATAGTTAATAATGCATCGAGGGGGATGGGGCTTAGGCTCACTAAATAAACTTGCCATGAAGGATACTCAACCTTGCTGACTGGAGATCCCAAGATCAAGGTTTTGAATGAGACAACTAATTTATGGCGGGTCAAGGTAAACACTATCAGAGAATTTCATTCTCTGCCCCTTCCCTATGGTGTAGACGTGATAGTGTGACTGCATGTGAAGGATGACTTTTAACTAAGTCTTAATGAGTTCTATAGTTTCAATTTAAGATTGAATTGGGGTGTAGCAGTAAACACTCTTGATGGAACTCACCTATCTGAATGTGGAAGTGGGTCGCTTCCTATGAGAATAGGGCTGATTCTCTAGAGCATTCTAAGAAACGGGATTTGTCCAGGGCCAAAAAGGACACAACGGCACGAACTTGACAGTACCTAGAGAGATATCACACGTGGTTATTATCTCGGATTACACCAAACGATGGCAGTTCAAGACATCGCGTTCACTGTCCATCAAGTAGTCCCGGCAATTTCTCACTAAGCAAAGGTTCAAGACCTCATGGACACCTCTTGCCTAAGTGGTATTTCTCGCTTTCCGTTTTCTGATTTTTATCGGTATTTCATTCATGTGGGGGATTGTTGGAGAAAATGAGTTTTTTAATAGTCTTGGTTTGGATTTGATCTTGTGACCTATGAGTCACTAAGGATGCTTGCTCATTTTCTTATGAGTGAATGAAAGAGGACCTTTAGTTGGACATTGGTTATACTAGAGGTAAATGTACTCCATATATGCTGAGTATCTTAACTACCAATATGGATGGGCGGGCACGAGTGAGAAGACGCTAAGGCTTTGGGCTTAGGGCTCGCTTCGCCGTGGACATATGTCAACCAACCAAGGTCTATTTCTTTTGTTCAAAATTATTTTGAATTATCTTAAGGAATTTAAAATGAATTTTTGATTCTCTATTAATTGATTTGCTTAATTTGGGGCTTATGACTTGGGAGAAAGTTATTTACTTACCAAAATGAGTTTTGTAACTTATGTCAACATTATGACAGAATATTTCCTAAACGTTTTTTAATTAATTTCTGTCATAATTAACGACTTAATTTGTCCTTAATTAGTGCACTGAATTAACTCTCCTTTTTCCCTATAAAAGAAAATGAATTTCTCATTTACAAATTGTGTCCAGAAGAGCTAATATCCTCTTCTTTTCGTCTCTCTCCCTCTGTGTGGTTTTTACTTTCATTCTGTGCTATTGCTATTGAGTTCGTAAGAGTGGGCAAGTACTGTAGTGCTAACAGTGCTTGCAACGGGCAGTTTTATCCTGGATACGACTTCACCACGGGGTATAGGCATCACTCATTTTGAGGCGTACTGGTGAACTATCGTGTTAAGGACAAAGGTTGAACACGTGACTCTCCTCTCGTTTATTGTTTCCCATTAAGTGTTTATTTAAGCTTTTTCAGAAATTTGTTTCTAACATCATTCTTTGAGTATTTTATTGTTACAGTTCCAACAATCTTAACACGATAGTTTCATTTCTGTCTGTAACAATGGGTAAGAACGATGTTGATGGGTCTACAAAATTTTCAGGGGAACGTATCCGTTTTGTCAAACCGATCACTTCCATTATAAAAGGAGATAAGTATCAATAACTTTTGTTTATTTGATTGTTCCTTGTTTTAATTATTGTGCCCAACAATCTTGGATGTTATTTGTGGAGTGAAAAAAAAAGAAAAAATGATTTTTTGGGTCAGATGTAGAGTTTCGAATATATCTCTCAACCTAGAGAGAATTTCGATGAAACCTTTTAACCCACTGTAGTAGACTTATTGATAGTAACCCTCACAAAATTTCAGAATTTTTGGAGTTGTAAAAGTATTTTTTTGATATTTTACAAAACAGAGAAACGTTCCTGAAAAATTCTGACGAGAAGAATTTTGTTGTTGATTAAATTGGGTTTTATAGGGTAACCATGAGTTTTTTGAAATGGTGATTCAAACTAAGTTTGTATATCTAGATGTTATCTTCAAAACTCATATTTTATTTTCTAATTCGGAATTGTGGTTTGTGAATAAAGGTGCCATCTACAAGGGACATGGCTAATAGGCGCATGTGGCTGAAAATAAATCTTCCAAAGATGGCAAAGGTGAGAACGTCAAATGCAACACTATGCATAGCTCTCATAAGAAAGGTATGTTTCGCGGACCTAAATCTAGCATTACTTTAATTAAGGGTGATTGTTATGTTTGTAAAATTTCTGGCCTTTTGGCAGTGTTTGTAGACAACATAAAAACCTTAATAAGTAGAAAGTTAATGCTAATTCAGTTGAAACAAACTAGAACAAGTTAAGTGGCATGATGTCGGAAGTTATTTTAATAACCAATGTGAGAAACTGGGGTGGACTCTGGAGCCACTAAGCATGTTTGTTGAAACATAGACCTTTTCACCTCCTATCAGAGGATAGGGATGTCGAGTGACTCTATATGAGTAACTCATCCGCAACAAAGGTTGCATAAAGGGAAAGGTCGAGCAGAAGCTCATATCTGTAAAGACTCTCACATTGAATGGAGCTTCCATATTTCGGGCATATGTAAGAATCTTGTTTTTTGTCTTGTTTAAGATTTAAGATATTAATTAAATCTGTAGAAATTGTTGAAACCAAGGACACTGATTTTTAGGCAAGGGTTATAAGACTTAGGGTGTTTATAATCTTAACAGAAAAATCTGATAAAGTAAACATAGTTGGTTCTTATGCTTTCTTTTGTGTGTTTTGGTTGTTTGCATGGTAGACTTAGAACCGCTAGTTTATAAGTCAATGCATTAACTGGCTAGCGCAGCAGACGAACCCAAATTTAGTTTGGTTTTTGAACACAAAAGTGAGACTTGTGAAGTATCCAAATTTGCTTTAAAATCTTTTAGAAAAATTAATCTTGTTAGACCTAATTGACTCGTTTTTAATCTTTTCTAAGGTGGTAAAAATTGGTTTGTAACTTATGTAGATGACTATACGTGGTATGGTCATATATACTTGCTTAGGGTAAGGATGATGCCTTAGAAGCCATAAGATGTATAAAGTTGAAGTTGAAAACCAATCAAGTGTTACCATTAAAAAAGTTAGGTCTGGACGTGATTGCTAGTATGAAATTCTTAAAGAGAATTTTACTTTCAAAATGGCATTTTTCATAAGATCACACTTCTTTTCACCATAGTCTATTGGTATAGTTGAACTTAAAGAACCGTTAAGGAGATGATATATGCCATGTTGACTAGCTCAGGATTAAACCGCCAACTTGTGGGGGAGTTCGTTATCTAAAACTGTTATATCCTGATTAGATTAACCTTTAAAGGATCAGATAAAACTCCATATGATTATGGAAAGTTAGACAACCTTCTTATGCTTACGTCTAAGTGTGGGGGTGTTTAGAGTACCCTGCTGCATATAGTTTTTTGGTTGTGAGTTTTGATTATTCTGACATTGGTGTGAATACTTTTATGAAGTCTAGGGATGATGAGTTTTTTTTTTTTGAACATGTTTTTTATGAAACCTGTCTCCTCTTAAGATGTGTTTTTGATCCCCTAGATGTCTTTTCAACTAGTCAGAATTTACCTTCAAAGAAAGATGGAGTAAAGTTGATCCTAGGAGATGTAAAAAGATTAGAACTGAGACTTCTTATAGATCTGAATTCTTAATACGCCTAGCTTTGTCTCGAGCTCCAGACTCATAAGGAAGTCATAACATTTACTAATTAAAACCCCATTCTCGGTAAGAAGCTTCATTTAGTGAAATGGACTCGGTCATTTTAACCAGACTTGGAGCTTGCTAGTTTACCTCCAGGGAATAAGACCATGGAGTATAAATGAGTCTTTAGGAGGAAACATAAGGTAGATGAAATTGTGGAATTTATAAGGCTAGGTTGGTAGCTAAAGGCTATAAACTAAAAGAAGGTTTAGATTTCTTCAATTCTTATTCACTTGTGACGAGAATTACTTCCGTTGAGATGCTAATTGCTTTTGCTGCTATACTGAGAGATACATCAGATTGATGTTAAGACAACCTTTCTAAAACCGTGAATTATATAAAGAAATTTACATAGACCAACCTGAGGACTTTGTAGTGAAAGGTTATGAAGACAAAGTTTTTGAATTGAACAAATCTTTGTATGGTTTTCAAATAAGCACGTATATAGTGACATGAAAAATTTGATCATGTGCTAATGAGTAGTGGATTTAAGTTAATGAATCTGACAAGTATGTTTATAAGTAACTTGTTAAGGATGCATGTTTGATTGTATGTTGATGATATGCTTATACTTGATACAAACGTAGATGTGATTAATTCTACTAAAAACATGCAATGAATGAGAACGTTGACTTGAAAGACTTAGGCCCTTTCGATGTAATCTTAGGGATGAGGATTCAAAGATAATCAAACATTTGTAGTCTTAGTCATTCTCATTATGTTGAATTTGTGCTTAAGAGATACAATTAGTCTGATTGTATGCCTGCCTGTACTCCATACGATTCTTCTTGTAGACTCGAGAAAAATAAGGGTAATGGAGTATCTTAACTTGAATACTCAAGAGTTACAGGATATCCGATGAATTTAATGAACCGTAAGAGTCCACACATTGCCTATATTGTGAGTAAGTTAAGTAGATATACTTGTAGTCCAGAGCAAGAGCATTGGGATGTACTTAGTAGAGTATTATGGTACCTAAAAATACTCTATTACCTTTTGTTTGATTTATGAAAGTTATCTTGTCTGTTCTGAGGGACTTTGTGATGCAAACCGGATAGTTGACTCAGGGGGAGTCCAAATCTACGAGTGGATATGTTTTCACTCTAGCATGAGGGTTTGTTTTTGAAAGATTTCCAAACAGACATATATTGCTCAATTCTTTATGTATTGCGTTAGATAAAGCACGCAGAAGGGGCCGAGTGCCTAAGATACTTTTTAGAAGACATTCCTCTCTCGGCATAGGCTCGTGCCAGCCTATATCTATACATTGTTTTAGCTAAGCTATAATAGCTAAAGCTAAAAATAACTAATCTCAATCGGCGTTATTTCCATTGATTGGATAAAGTCCAAGGAGAATATCGCACAACCTGACGAAAGGTTTGTCCAAAGAGATAGTTAATAATGCATCGAGGGGGATGGGGCTTAGGCTCACTAAATAAACTTGCCATGAAGGATACTCAACCTTGCTGACCGGAGATCCCAAGATCAAGGTTTTGAATGAGACAACTAATTTATGGCGGGTCAAGGTAAACACTATCGAGAATTTCATTCTCCGCCTTCCTATGGTGTAGACGTGATAGTGTGATCGCATGTGAAGGATGACTTTTAACTAAGTCTTAATGAGTTCTATAGTTTCAATTTAAGATTGAATTGGGGTGTAGCAAAGAAACACTCTTGATGGAACTCACCTATCCGAATGTGGAAGTGGGTCGCCTCCTATGAGAATAGGGCTGATTCTCTAGAGCATTCTAAGAAACGGGATTTGTCCAGGGCCAAAAAGGACACAACGGCACGAACTTGACAAGACCTAGAGAGATATCACACGTGGGTTATTATCTCTGATTACACCAAACGATGGCGTTCAAGACATCGCGTTCACCGTCCATCAAGTAGTCCTGCAATTTCTCACTAAGCAAAGGTTCAAGACCTCATGGACACCTCTTGCCTAAGTGGTATTTCTCGCTTTCCGTTTTCTCGATTTTTATCGGTATTTCATTCATGTGGGGGATTGTTGGAGAAAATGAGTTTTTTAATAGTCTTGGTTTGGATTTGATCTTGTGACCTATGAGTCACTAAGGATGCTTGCTCATTTTCTTATGAGTGAATGAAAGAGGACCTTTAGTTGGACATTGGTTATACTAGAGGTAAATGTACTCCATATATGCGTTTGAGTATCTTAACTACCAATATGGATGGGCGGGCACGAGTGAGAAGACGCTAAGGCTTTGGGCTTAGGGCTCGCTTTCGCCGTGGACATATGTCAACCAACCAAGGTCTATTTCTTTTGTTCAAAATTATTTTGAATTATCTTAAGGAATTTAAAATGAATTTTTGATTCTCTATTAATTGATTTGCTTAACTTGGGGCTTATGACTTGGGAGAAAGTTATTTACTTACCAAAATGAGTTTTGTAACTTATGTCAACATTATGACAGAATATTTCCTAAACGTTTTTTAATTAATTTTTGTCATAATTTACGACTTAATTTGTCCTTAATTAGTGCACTCGAATTAACTCTCCTTTTCCCTATAAAAGAAAATGAATTTCTCATTTACAAATTGTGTCCGTAAGAGCTAATATCTCTCTTTTTCGTCTCTCCCTCTCGTGTGGTTTTTACTTTCATTCGTGCTATTGCTATTGAGTTCGTAAGAGTGGGCAAGTACCAGAAGTGCAACAGTGCTTGCAACGGGCGTTTTATCCTCGGGATACGACTTCACCACGGGGTATAGGCATCACTCATTTTGAGGCGCATCGGTGAACTATCGTGTTAAGGACAGCAGTGTTGAACACGTGACTGGGTCCTGCTTATTGTTTCCCATTAAGTGTTTATTTAAGCTTTTTCGTGAAATTTGTTTCTAACATCATTCTTGAGTATTTTATTGTTACAAGTTCCAACAATCTTAACACGATAGTTTCATTTTCGTCTCAGAATAATGGGTAAGAACGATGTTGATGGGTCTACAAAATTTTCAGGGAACGTATCCGCTTTGTCAAACCGATCACTTCCATTATAAAAGGAGATAAGTATCAATAACTTTTGTTTATTTGATTGTTCCTTGTTTTAATTATTGTGCCCAACAATCTTGGATGTTATTTGTGGAGTGAAAAAAGAAAAAATGATTTTTTGGGTCAGATGTAGAGTTTCGAATATATCTCTCAACCTAGAGAGAATTTCGATGAAACCTTTAACCCACTGTAGTAGACTTATTGATAGTAACCCTCACAAAATTTCAGAATTTTTGGAGTTGTAAAAGTATTTTTTTGATATTTTACAAAACAGAGAAACGTTCCTGAAAAATTCTGACGAGAAGAATTTTGTTGTTGATTAAATTGGGTTTTATAGGGTAACCATGAGTTTTTGAAATGGTGATTCAAACTAAGTTTGTATATCTAGATGTTATCTTCAAAACTCATATTTTATTTTCTAATTCGAATTGTGGTTTGTGAATAAAGGTGCCATCTACAAGGGACATGGCTAATAGGCGCATGTGGCTGAAAATAAATCTTCCAAAGATGGCAAAGGTGAGAACGTCAAATGCAACACTATGCATAGCTCTCATAAGAAAGGTATGTTTCATGGACCTAAATCTAGCATTACTTTAATTAAGGGTAATTATTATGTTTGTAAAATTTCTGGCCTTTTGGCAGTGTTTGTAGACAACATAAAAACCTTAATAAGTAGAAAGTTAATGCTAATTCAGTTGAAACAAACTAGAACAAGTTAAGTGGCATGATTTTGAAGTTATTTTAATAACCAATGTGAGAAACTGGGTGGACTCGGAGCCACTAAGCATGTTTGTTGAAACATAGACCTTTTCACCTCCTATCAGAGGATAGGGATGTCGAGTGACTCTATATGAGTAACTCATCCGCAACAAAGGTTGCATAAAGGGAAAGGTCGAGCAGAAGCTCATATCTGTAAAGACTCTCACATTGAATGGAGCTTCCATATTTCGGGCATATGTAAGAATCTTGTTTTTTGTTTTGTTTAAGATTTAAGATATTAATTAAATCTATAGAAATTGTTGAAACCAAGGACACTGATTTTTAGGCAAGGGTTATAAGACTTAGGGTGTTTATAATCTTAACAGAAAAATCTGATAAAGTAAACATAGTTGGTTCTTATGCTTTCTTTTGTGTGTTTTGGTTGTTTGCATGGTAGACTTAGAACCGCTAGTTTATAAGTCAATGCATTAACTGGCTAGCGCAGCAGACGAACCCAAATTTAGTTTGGTTTTTGAACACAAAAGTGAGACTTGTGAAGTATCCAAATTTGCTTTAAAATCTTTTAGAAAAATTAATCTTGTTAGACCTAATTGACTCGTTTTTAATCTTTTCTAAGGTGGTAAAAATTGGTTTGTAACTTATGTAGATGACCATACGTGGTATGGTCATATATACTTGCTTAGGGTAAGGATGATGCCTTAGAAGCCATAAGATGTATAAAGTTGAAGTTGAAAACCAATCAAGTGTTACCATTAAAAAACGTTAGGTCTGGACGTGATTGCTAGTATGAAATTCTTAAAGAGAATTTTACTTTCAAAATGGCATTATTCATAAGATCACACTTCTTTTCACCATAGTCTATTGGTATAGTTGAACTTAAAGAACCGTTAAGGAGATGATATATGCCATGTTGACTAGCTCAGGATTAAACCGCCAACTTGTGGGGAGTTAGTGATCTAAAACTGTTATATCCCGATTAGATTAACCTTTAAAGGATCGATAAAACTCCATATGATTATGGAAAGTTAGACAACCTTCTTATGCTTACGTCTAAGTGTGGGGTGTTTAGAGTACTCGCCGTATATAGTTTTTTGGTTGTGAGTTTTGATTATTATGACATTGGTGTGAATACTTTTATGAAGTCTAGGGATGATGAGTTTTTTTTTTTTGAACATGTTTTTTATGAAACCTGTCTCCTCTTAAGATGTGTTTTTGATCCCCTAGATGTCTTTTCAACTAGTCGAATTTGCCTTCAAAGAAAGATGGAGTAAAGTTGATCCTAGGAGATGTAAAAAGATTAGAACCGAGACTTCTTATAGATCTGAATTTTAATACGCCTAGCTTTGTCTCGAGCTCCGTGACTCATAAGGAAGTCATAACATTTACTAATTAAAACCCCATTCTGGTAAGAAGCTTCATTTAGTGAAATGGACCAGTCCGTCAGAACCAGACTTGGGAGCTTGCTAGTTTACCTCCAGGGAATAAGACCATAGAGTATAAATGAGTCTTTAGGAGGAAACATAAGGTAGATGAAATTGTGGAATTTATAAGGCTAGGTTGGTAGCTAAAGGCTATAAACTAAAAGAAGGTTTAGATTTCTTCAATTCTTATTCACTTGTGACGAGAATTACTTCCGTTGAGATGCTAATTGCTTTTGCTGCTATACTGAGAGATACATCAGATTGATGTTAAGACAACCTTTCTAAAACCGTGAATTAGATAAAGAAATTTACATAGACCAACCTGAGGACTTTGTAGTGAAAGGTTATGAAGACAAAGTTTGTGAATTGAACAAATCTTTGTATGGTTTTCAAATAAGCACGTATATAGTGACATGGAAAATTTGATCATGTGCTAATGAGTAGTGGATTTAAGTTAATGAATCTGACAAGTATGTTTATAAGTAACTTGTTAAGGATGCATGTTTGATTGTATGTTGATGATATGCTTATACTTGATACAAACGTAGATGTGATTAATTCTACTAAAAACATGCAATGAATGAGAACGTTTACTTGAAAGACTTAGGCCCTTTCGATGTAATCTTAGGGATGAGGATTCAAAGATAATCAAACATTTGTAGTCTTAGTCATTCTCATTATGTTGAATTTGTGCTTAAGAGATACAATTAGTCCGATTGTATGCTCCTCGTACTCCATACGATTCTTCTTGTAGACTCGAGAAAAATAAGGGTAATGAAGTATCTTAACTTGAATACTCAAGAGTTACAGGATGTCTGATGAATTTAATGAACTGTAAGAGTCCACACATTGCCTATATTGTGAGTAAGTTAAGTAGATATACTTGTAGTCCAGAGCAAGAGCATTGGGATGTACTTAGTAGAGTATTATGGTACCTAAAAATACTCTATTACCTTTTGTTTGATTTATGAAAGTTATCTTGTCAGTCCTTGAGGGACTTTGTGATGCAACTCGGATAGTTGACTCGGGGAGTCCAAATCTACGAGTGGATATGTTTTCACTCTAGCATGAGGGTTTGTTTTTGAAAGATTTCCTAACAGACATATATTGCTCAATTCTTTATGTATTGCGTTAGATAAAGCACGAGAGGGGGCCGAGTGCCTAAGATACTTTTTAGAAGACATTCCTCTCTGGAATAGGCCTGTGCCAGCTATATCTATACATTGTTTTAGCCAAGCTATAATAGCTAAAGCTAAAAATAACTAATCTCAATCGGCGTTATTTCCATTGATTGGATAAAGTCCAAGGAGAATATCGCACAACCTGACGAAAGGTTTGTCCAAAGAGATAGTTAATAATGCATCGAGGGAGATGGGGCTTAGGCTCACTAAATAAACTTGCCATGAAGGATACTCAACCTTGCTGACCTGGAGATCCCAAGATCAAGGTTTTGAATGAGACAACTAATTTATGGCGGGTCAAGGTAAACACTATCGAGAATTTCATTCTCTCGTCCTCTTCCTATGGTGTAGACGTGATAGTGTGACCGCATGTGAAGGATGACTTTTAACTAAGTCTTAATGAGTTCTATAGTTTCAATTTAAGATTGAATTGGGGTGTAGCAATTAAACACTCTTGATGGAACTCACCTATCCGAATGTGGAAGTGGGTCGCTTCCTATGAGAATAGGCTGATTCTCTAGAGCATTCTCGAGAAACGGGATTTGTCCAGGGCCAAAAAGGACACAACGGCACGAACTTGATAAAGATTTCTAGAGAGATATCACACGTGGTTATTATCTCGGATTACACCAAACGATGGCAGTTCAAGACATCGCGTTCATCGTCCATCAAGTAGTCCCGGCAATTTCTCACTAAGCAAAGGTTCAAGACCTCATGGACACCTCTTGCCTAAGTGGTATTTCTCGCTTCCGTTTTCTCGATTTTTATCGGTATTTCATTCATGTGGGGATTGTTGGAGAAAATGAGTTTTTTAATAGTCTTGGTTTGATTTGATCTTGTGACCTATGAGTCACTAAGGATGCTTGCTCATTTTCTTATGAGTGAATGAAAGAGGACCTTTAGTTGGACATTGGTTATACTAGAGGTAAATGTACTCCATATATGCTGAGTATCTTAACTACCAATATGGATGGGCGGGCACGAGTGAGAAGACGCTAAGGCTTTGGGCTTAGGGCTCGCTGCGCCGTGGACATATGTCAACCAACCAAGGTCTATTTCTTTTGTTCAAAATTATTTTGAATTATCTTAAGGAATTTAAAATGAATTTTTGATTCTCTATTAATTGATTTGCTTAATTTGGGGCTTATGACTTGGGAGAAAGTTATTTACTTACCAAAATGAGTTTTGTAACTTATGTCAACATTATGACAGAATATTTCCTAACGTTTTTTAATTAATTTGTCATAATTAAGACTTAATTTGTCCTTAATTAGTGCACTGAATTAACTCTCCTTTTTTCCCTATAAAAGAAAATGAATTTCTCATTTACAAATTGTGTCCAGAAGAGCTACTATACTCTTCTTTTCGTCTCTCTCCCTCTGTGTGGTTTTTACTTTCATTCTGTGCTATTGCTGTTGAGTTTGTAAGAGTGGGCAAGTACTGTAGTGCTAACAGTGCTTGCAAAGTGCAGTTTTATCCTGGATACGACTTCACCACGGGGGTATAGGCATCACTCATTTTGAGGCGTCTTTGGTGAACTATCGTGTTAAGGACAGCGTGTTGAACACGTGACTCATCCTCTCGTTTATTGTTTCCCATTAAGTGTTTATTTAAGCTTTTTCTAAATTTGTTTCTAACATCATTCTTTGAGTATTTTATTGTTACAGTTCCAACATGATTTTCTGTTGGTGCCTTACCACTGCTTCTAAGGCCCGGTTCCTATGACTGTTGGTTTTAAGAGTTTTGAGTATAGAATGCAATTAATAAAGTGACACACTTTGGATTTATGGTTTAACAAAGTGCCATTGTTTTTCTCAAAATATATAAAATGCCATCTCTGTTATTATTTCCGTTTGGGCCCACGTTTTTGGTAATTTCTCGTTGACATAGTCAATTCATCACGTGAGTGAGAACAATTTTGGTGACGCAATTACTACCCTATCCCTTCCTTCCCTTTCATCATTTCTTACCGTACCTTCTTTTCATCAATGGGTTGGGTTCACGAAAATTCATCTTATTGATGTTTATTCAGATTTCAACCGATCAATTATAGTTTATAAATATCAATTGGAGGATTCCCATAAGTATGGTGGTAATATGGGGCAAGACTTGGCAGGAAAGGGATCTGATGTTGCCATTGTTTGGTGGCTGATTTTAAAATGGCGAAGATGGGTTTTCAGCAGTCGATTAAGATACGAGACAAGGGTGCGAACTCGTTTCGGATTTGGTTAGATTTTAAGCTCGAAAGATCACTTGAACTTGTTCCTGCAACAGAGGGAAAAGAGCGGTTAATGACATAAATTGAGAAACATGCAGTTTGACGAGATGAAGAGGAATCGAAGTTGCAGTGATCTTTTGAGTTGCATAGAATTAGGATTTAATCTCGTGTTCCCTGAAATTGATTGAAGAAATAAGTCTAGGATTTTGAAGTCTGCAATCGATTGAGAGACGGGTTTGTTGTGATATGGGTTCAATAATTGTAGAGGAGATTGAATCTGAGAACCGAATTGAAGATGTATTCAAGAAACAACAATGAAGATTGGTGATGTTATAGAGATTGTGTATGTTTTCATTATTGGGTCTCTATCCTATTCATATTTGGCAGGAAGATTGGTAGTAAAGGAGTCTTAAAAGATCAAGAGATATGTATCCATAATTCACCATCAAGACGCGCATCACCTGTTCGATAGAAGTTCCATTTGAGTTCACTAACCAGTTCTACTAGCGGTTCCACTCGGTATTGACTCATGCTACTATGTCGATTCCTATTTAGATGATTTGGGGCTTAAATGTCTTTTATTAGGACCGATTTATTGCCACATAAGCACTAACGGAAGTTAACAGTGTTCTCAAAATAACAGGATGGAAAAGGTCAAGAGTATGGCATTTAATAAATTTTGTAAAAAAAAGTGGCAGTTTCTTCAACATGAAATTGGAAGTGTGGCACTTTATTAAAATCCCCTAAAATGGAATCCTCATATGTTAAACCCTGACCGGGGGATTGATAACCCCCTGATAGAAAAGACTACCAGTGATCTGTTACTGATCAAAGTTTTATTCTTCAATACAAATTAAGAAAGATGTTACGGATAATCATAATAAATTTCATTTACAAAGTTCATCGCTGCAGAAGATTAATGAGAATGATAGATGTCAATGTTAAGCTGGTGATCAGTTTTGGAGAAACTAAGTTCCATCATAATTAGCCAGAAATAGTGCTCGAAGAAACTGAAACGGAGCTCTTCACATAACTATGGAATGATAGTGAATTTGAACCGTACTCATCCTCATCATCTATCAAAGTCGTAGACATTTCGTTCTTTGGATTATATAAAACCAAAGCCTTTTTATAATTCTGGCCGCGGTAACAAACCTCTAATAGAATCTCTCCACTTTTTAACCACTTGATCCTTCTCAAGCACAATTTCCATACACCTTCTTCACCGAGTGATGTCAGTTTTGAAATGCTGTAAATTTTTGTCCATGACTCTTTCTTTCCATAATCTTTCATCAACCACACTTCAATACCAAGGGTTTCATTACCATAAAGCATGGAAAGACAACCATCCACCACATCAACGGATACACTGTCATTGAACTTCTCTACATTTGAGTTTTCTGGTGGTGAGATTCCTCTAATGAGCTCATCTGCCATGCATAAAGCAATTAAGGCTTTGGATGAAGAGGAAGACTGCCAATGAAGTGCTCCATTACAAAACACCCCGTACTGGGGTCTCTCGGTCTGTGGTGTGAATGATAATAGCCAAGGGATATTATGAGTTCGTTTCACTTGTTTCCATGAATCCGACCTAAGTGAATAGATCTGAACTGCTGATAGGTTACAGTGTGGATCGGTTGTAATACATACAAACTTGTAATCATCACTCTTCGAATCATAACCAAACCCATATCCCATCAGTGGTAAGTAGTTATGTAAAGAGAAATCAAATTCAAACTGATCAGGTGGATTTGGTAGCCGTTTGCAGTCCCCAGTAGATGGATTCCATATGCTAAAATCAGTTGACAGTCCCTGATCATCAATGTGTATGCAAACCAAGCCATTACAACAACCCACAAATCTAGTCCGATAGTAATACTCAACGTCTGGGCAATGAATCTTCTCCATACCATCAAGTAATGGTTTTGATGATAATGATTCACTATCTATAGAGTACATTTTTATGTTACATACAACCATGATATTGAAGTTAAATTTGATCATGTCGATAAGTTTAGGGTTATTGTATAGGACGCTCCAAGATTTTGATACACACCTGAATTTTAAGAGAGAATTAGGAGGTAACCTTGAATGAATTTCCATGATAATTTCTTCTGGCAGATACGGCACTAATAACTTTTCATTCATGGTTCTATTCTCGTTAATCTTTGGATCTTCTTCTTCTTGTTTTCGTTTGTGTTCTAGTGCTTGGCTGATCATGGTCATATATTAATTCCTTCCATGTGTGGTACTCTGGGTTTTTATATGAAAAAATATATCTTTTTGAGTTTGGATCCAAAACAGAAAACAAAAACAAATCCAACAGGACTTCCCTTTCCTGGTTAAAGATGGAACTAGAGTTGATATTGGAATGGGAATCCTTGGCCTATAGATTTTCATGACATCACCTGCTTAACTATATACACTAAATATTTCCGGCCAATTTCTTGGTATTCCAGTATACTCCTTATTTTCTACTCCTTATAACCCATTTGGGTATAACCCATTTGCTGAAGTAGAAAATAAGATAATTCAAAATCCTTCCTAATCTTCCCGGCTTATCATCCTTCAGAAAATGGGTTATACCCAATTTAATCATCACCAGCAGCACCAACCTATTCATTCAAGCCTCAAGAACAATTCCTTCCCCTTTAAAAAATTGGTTATCGCCAATAACCACCGAGGTATCAGAGAGAACCATCACTGCCTGCTCATATTCAACCATCAAAGTCACTTAATGCTCCTTGTTCGTGATTGCGAAACTAGGTGATTTCCTTTATCTAGTTCAATTCCGTGTCCAGTTCAGATGATTTCTTTTTTTCAGTCTCGGTGTTGTTTTTGGAATCATTGAAGCCTATAAATAATAATAACAAGGTTTTCTGAAACTAGCCAGATTTTCTTACTTTTTGGTTTTTGATTTTGTTATTAGTTCAAGGATCGCCAATGGAGTCTCTGCCCTCGGATATCGTACAAGAAATACTATCTCTGGTTCCAGCTGAATCCGTTTTAGAGTGCAAATTAGTTTGTAAGAAATGGGTAACTCTTATCCGTGGAAGAAACTTTGCTAATTTGCACCTCAGTCACCAGGTTAACCATCTCCACGGTGGCAACGACGACAACAATAATCTAGCTGCTAAGGTAGAGTCCTGTCTCTTTCTTGCATGTCGCATTGATGATCCGGACGTCTACAAAACTTTACTTTACCATGGAGGACAAGTAAGTGATAGGATCAGCAACGATGAGAAATATATTTACAATCAAAATCTAAAAAGGATCTATCATCCTCCTTTGCATGATAAAGGTTTATGTGATCACTTAGTTGGCTCCTGCAATGGTTTGGTTTGTGCATTTCAACGACACAATACAATTCAGGATCCCATCTATATTTGTAATCCCCTTACCAGAGAATATGTTTATCTTCCTCAACTAGTTGTGAAGAAGGAAGACATTCGTCCTTATCGTGTATTAGGAGAGGAGGACATGTTTGGCCATACAGCATGTGGATTTGGGTATGTTCGGTCAACCAATGAGTACAAGGTTGTTAGAATCCATTACCTCGACTATAAGGACGGGATTGTGGAGGTATACACACTTGGCAGTGGTTGTGGCTGGAGATCAGTGGGTAAAATTTCCTATCGACTGTCGACAATGGGAGGGGTAGGGGTACCTATGCAAATGATGCTATTTATTGGCTTATAAACAACAAAGTTGTGGCCTTTGACTTGGCTCATGAGGAGTTTCGGTTGCTATCTTTCCCTCCTTGTATGCAAAACCGTCAGAACAAAGTTAGATATGGTCTTGTTGTACTTGGAAGGCATTTGTGTTTTTATATGGATAAGTTGCGGGTGGAAATCTGGTCGTTGAAGGAAAGTAGGGACTGGCGTATGGAGTTTGATATAGATTATGAAGCCGTAGTAGGTTCTCGTGAAAGGACTTTTAAGCCGATTTTACTTACACACAACGGAGAAATCATATTCTTACATGCCGAATCTGCGCTATACAGTTATGACATGAAAACAACAGTTGTTAAGATGATTTCCAATGAAGCGTCAACCGATTATTTCAAGATATCGATGCAATTGCTCACGTGAACACCTTTGCATCTTTGGAGGCTATGGGAGAAAATTCCAAGAAATATACAGTTCGCCCACGTCGGGTTCAGTACTCCATGGGATGATGTTATTGATGAGTTAGACCGAGTTGCTCTGGGTGAGGAAGTTGATACGACGCGTTTCAGACTCGTGTGATCAGGCATTACGATATCTCCTCTCATCCGACTCTCATGTTTCAGACTCGGGTGATAGGTGATCAGCATTACAATATCACCTCTCATCCGATCGTCGCGTTTTGCACTCGTGGAGATCGGCGTTATAATTTCTCTTCTCATCCGACTGCCTTGATAGTTACTTTTTATTTTGTGGTGTTTGATGGAATAAAATTGGGAAAATTGGGAATATATCCCACTTTCACTAATTGGTTTGGGGATCTATCCCATAACGGAAAAAATTAAGGGATCTATCCCGGAGAGAGAAAAAAAACGTTAAATACTTAACATCCCACATGTGTGGGCTTACACATGGGTCAGATTTACATTTCACCCATCATCATCGTGAGTTTCGTACTAGCATCTTCCCTTTCTTGCATCATCACTTGACAATCTTGACTCATACACAATTTCAAAATTATCATCTGGGTGTTACATTTGGATTCCAATTCAACTTATCCACGTTTGTGCCACCGTGATGGTGAGCAATGTTCTTGTAAACGTCCTTCCAAGTTGGGATTCCAAAATAAGACTCGACAGTCGACATGCATACCAGCAACAATGTGAATACCAGTTTTGGCACAGTTGAGTTACTGCGGTAACGATGCAATTAGAGCGGAACTAGCATCATCTTCTTCAAAGATTCTTATACGGTGATTATGAAGGTCAACGACTCCATTAATATATATCCATCTTAACTATCTCACCAATCACGTCTTTGAAACCTTGATCACTCGTTACCTGGTAAAAATACACTCTCTTCTTCTTTAAATAATTATTCATATTAGTGGTTGATTTCCCACCTTCAAAATCATTGGGTTTCATGTTGTTCAGAATGAATTTTATAATGCTGATCATTGGGGTGGCTCCAATCCCTAATCCTACCAAAAACATTAGCTCAAAATCCTTTGAGCTGTAGGAATAATTTAATCAACGATGCATCAATGTAAAATGTGTTGTATAAGTCGCGGATTTTTGGAGAGGCACTTGCCCTATTCAACTGTATATACTAGAACCGTCCTTGATGTGTATGGGAAAAGGTTGTACAGCTGTTACAATAAACACTCAAGTCATCCAATTATAGTGGTTCATCTTCTTCATCATCAAGTGTAACTTCAAATTAATCAGCATACATCCAGTTGACGAGTCTCATCTAAATGTTGGCGACATAATGTAAATCTATCACATGTGTTTTTTTCTCTCTGGGATAGATTCATTAATTTTTCCGTTATGGGATAGATTCCCAAACGAATTAGTGAAAGTGGGACATATTCCCAATTTTCCCAATAAAATTCCTCGACTTTAAGTACATAAAAATGTTCAGGGTGATTCTTTTTTGCTTGCGCGTAAGTTTATGGTGTTTAGCTCCAATTCGGATCTCATCTGGTTATAGGAGAAATCCATTGATGGGCATTTATGTGCATGTTACCGTCGGCGTCCAGTGCCTAAATCTAAAAATATTCGCACCCAAAGTTTATGTGATTTTGATAATTTCCCTTCCTCTTTTATATAGAACTAGGTATCACCAGGGCCTTACGGCCCCGGCTCAACCTCTCATTTTACTCTTAAGTGTACATACTTTAGATACATACATCTACCAAATTAGATACATAGTTCCAGCAAAGAATATATCTTGAAAGAAAATCATAAATCACTTAAAATCATAAGTAGTGCATTAATCATAACTCAGATTTTAAAACACGTCATGGTATGCAAATATCAATGATGTCGCATCCTAATACATGATTTGTACAACAGCTTAGAGTTGTACACATATTATGAGGAAATTAATTCTGTAATGTTATACCTAAAAACCAACAAAAGTTTTTCATTCTAAACCTTATTTGACACTTCAACTTACAATTTCAAAATGAATTATGATGAGCTCGTGTTGCTAGTCAATGATTTCATTATAGTTACTCTTATATTAAACCTATGATCATGTGACATATACTGTGAATTTTAACTGCATCGTTAAAAGTGCATATGACAATTGCTTGTGTTAAACTGCGTTTTACAAAAAAATCATATTCCTTCAATGTACTAAGACAATCGCTAAAAAAGGCTTAAAAAAAAAATGATATGACAACAAATGACTAACAAAAAAGAAATGCAAACCAAAATCTTTATGAATATAATTCTAAATATAATTTTGCAGAAACTCATTAACTAAATTGCAGAAAAAAAAATTTAACCCTTGTAAAAGAGTAGAGCAATAATCCAAAACAAAAAAAGAATTAAAATCCTTAGATAGTTACATATTCGTACCTATTATAGTCTGCATTGGTATGTATATCAACCAAAATAACAAAGCAGTAATATATGTTGATTAAAAAAAGACATGCAAACAACCATAAAGTTTATGTAAAACATACCATGACATTACCTTTTAATTTGGGCGTCATATTACTTTAACATCGAACGAAGGAGCCAAATATCTAAATAGAAGATGTATTTCGTCAATACCTTGTTTGCCAATAGCTATTTTCTTTAATTGTTCACTTATTACACACTCGGATGCATAACTCTCAACCCCTGCCATTCATCTTTAAATTTTTACAGACCATAAAATCCATTATATTTTCTACCACATCGTCATTTTCTTCAACTTGCCACTTATCTTGGAAATACTTTCTTTTTCGTCAGGCCCTATATTTTCATAAATAACATCATCTTCAGTTGGTAGGCTTCGCTGCTTATCCGGGATACCACATTTTTTCACTTCTTTCCATGCTCAAGAAAGTAAATTCAACACAAATCATAACCACATCTAGTAGTATACCAAATAAAATCACGACCATAGGTAGTCAGATCAAAGCCACTATTCATCAGTTGACAGTACTCTATGCTTATGCTTATATTGAAGCAATGCTCTCATCTTATAATAAAATTTTTTTGATCGGTAAAGAATTGGTGCTGGCGAGTTTCGAACTCAGGTCACTGATATCATCATACAATGACTTTACCACTGTACTACAATGGCACCTGCCTCATCTTATAATTAATGATAAACCATCTAATACATCCATTCATATATCATTTCATTATTGTCGTTATTATTACTGTTTTTTATTCTCATATTGTAAATTACAACGCCATACCTTAGGTTGGCAGCTCTGTCCAGAACTAAGATGCTTATGGTTGAGATTTTGGCCAATCAGGAAGCTCTTTTTTTTTTCTTCATGGTGGACCATGAATATTACTTTCACCTACATGTCAGCATCACGCAAGTGTTGTGCTTATGAATTACACTGGCCATCATCACCATCTTCAAACTCCATAGAGCTACATCACACATTCTTGATTTTCAACAAACACCAGCATAAAAAACTAATACATCTTTGTTAAAATTTGCGCAGGAAACAAAACATGAAGCCGTAGATTCTTATATGCTTAAATATGTAAACTTAGATTTAATTAACAACCGAGACAAAATTTGTAACATGCTACCTTATAGTATCTATATTACATTATTGCAGCATTGTATCACAAAAGCTAGATACAATTTTTTTGAAATGCGAAAAAGAAGACACACCAAGACAAAGGTTACAGAAAAGTATTATTCTTTATGGATTTAATTGCTATGGTTCTTCACTTTAAATTCCACACGATTGGTCACCAAATTTTTCCAAGAAAGTTCTATAGCAAACAAAACACTAAAATTATAAATTTTATTTCTTCAAATAATGTAGACTTCTTGGAACATGGTAGATAACTCCAATGTTGGATTACCATTAACATATGTTTTAAATAATTTGCGTTTGGAGGTTAAACAACAGATGAAGAAAAATATTTCGACGATATATATCTAATTGCAATAAGAAAATTTAAATAGGAAATTGATATGATTTAAAGATAGATAAATACTTGTAAAACAAATATAAGGTACCAATTTGTTACGGAAGATAATCATTATGAAAAACATTGCTGAAATCAACCATTCGGAAGGTCAGTTAATTTGGATAAAATATGACATTCAACACGCCTCCCAATTAGAAATTCCTAGGATGCCACACAACTTATTACGACTCCTGTACATTTGAGTATAGGTTAATTGGTCTTATTTCACTGAAAAAGAACTCATAAATTTTATAAGTTTATGGAAGTGAAAAACTAATGTGATATATGTGGATGATGTCGGGAATTTAGAATATGCAAGCATGGTTTGAGCGTATGCAATCGTTTAACCAAAGTTAAATTATTTAATTGAAAAGAACTAACGGAAAATTCAAGCATTTGCTTTAATAAAGTATTCGGAAGAAAAAAAGTTGTAAGAATTTGAAAGAAATAAGTTCAAATCAAAAAATGATCAATCCAAAAAAATATTTTATGTGAGTAAGAATTTAAAGTATCAATACAATTGTTTGGTAAATAATCTGGTGAATAATACAAAAGCTAATGAATATGGTCAAGCAGTTGTTAATGCCTTTTGAATAAACATATATCCAAGAACGTATGAACCATACGATATTGTGAACAATATAGACATGAAGACATGAGTTACTCCCTTCGTTTCAAAAAGACTGTCTTCTTTGACTTTGTCAAAATATTAAGGAGACTATAGTATTTTTCTTGACTACCCTTAGTTACTTACCTATTTTATTTTAATAAACGTAGCAATAAAAACTACCTAAAATTTTTAGAAGAATTATAAATACGAAATATAAAAGGAAAATTAAAATATATCGAATTTCTGGAGTATAAAGTTTATAAGGAATTTAATTTTTGGATTTAAATATATATTCTCTTAAAATGAATAAAGGATACATTTGTTTCCTTGATTATACAAATTTCTTTAATATTTTAGATCGGGTCTTGTTAAAAATGAATTCATGAATATAAAAAAGTTAAGGGTATATCCGAAAGTTCATTGGAAATATATGACTGTAAACAGACAGGACACAATTTTGAAACTGACGAAAATGGAATAGAGGAGAGTCTTCTTGAAACGGAGGTAGTATAACATACCTAGCCTAGAATATAAATTGACGAAAATTAAAAAAACAAAGTTTAGATCAATTAAAAACTACCCCGAAAATGAATGATTATGTTTTTGTCCATTCTATGAGTTTCAAGCTTTTTACATGGCATTATTTTATTCTTTCAAGAAGTTCTTTCATTCGCATGTGTCCTCCAATATGTTGGCTCTTGATTATGCACCCAAGAGAGTCCTGCAAGGAGTGTTTGTTCTTTCTATTTGATGTAAAATGTATAACAAATGCACAAAATAAAAGAAATATACAATTTGAGAATTAACAAATGAACATACAACCGATTATGTTTGACAATTAACAAAAGAAATATACAATTTTGTTATTGTGGAGTAAGGAACTATGATGGAAAGCCAACTATGGTCATCTTTTTTATTCCGAATAAATATTCGAAAAAGGAATACGTGAATAGATTCAAAGGAATTGTATCGAGTGACATTAGTGTGAGAACATGAGGTTGCCAAAATAAAGATCAATCTTTTCAGGAGAACCTCAGACATAACCAAAATCTGTATCAGTCATGTCTTCAGGTGCATTCATGACGCAACCCATGGTTGTTATCTACAACAAAGAGGTAGCCACATTTCAGATTCCACTACATTGACACCGGCAAGTCCTACCCTAGTGCATCATTAAGTGAAAGTATCTCCAAGTCTTCCGTGTAATTCACGTATAAGTAATCTATACTTTCAATTTATTAAAAAAAATAGTTTAACCAAATAAGACAGACCACAAAAATTTATAAAATTGAATAGATATTCGGTCATGAACTCAATAAATGGAGAACATAATTAGAAACCATTTTTTGAACATTGGAGGCCATCAAAATCGTGGCACGAAAACCTTTTTGCTAATGTTTGTTAACATGCCAACCATAACCGTAAACATTTTCATAGTTTGGACCCTAACATAGGTGTTCATCATCATCCCATGCATGAAAATCTACTCAACCGTGAACAACAAACTAATTAAACCATAAATATAAGAAACCAACATAACTACATAGCAAAGAAAAGTTATTTTATGCACGCATATCATATGCCAGAACCAACAGAGGGGAGTGGCCTAGATGGGCCACCCAAGACAACACCCATGGGATTCTCCACTATTTTTGGAAGCTTCTAAAACTTCTTCTCACAGTCCAGTTAATTTCCTTCCAGCTTCTGGAATTCTGATTCTGGATAAGAGATGTTCAATTTTTTTATATGCATGGTTCCACTCTAATTGGATCCCAAAATCATGACCAAGATGATATAGACACTTTTTAAATCCATGTTACGCATAGCATTGCCATCGGAAGAATGTAAGTTTTAGCCTAGTCAAATAACAATGCCATCTGCGGGAGTCGAACCCACAACTACATGGAGAACCATGTGCTCTTCCACTTGAGCTAAGACAGCAAGTATCATTTCTTATGTAATTGGGATTTAATATAACAATACTTGAGCGCGAAAAATTCATAAGCATAGCAAAAAAAAAAGTTTACCTGATCCTCTGCTTCATGCACACATATTACCTTGCCATATATTTACCGAATAACTTCAGCATTAATGTACGATGATAATGAATTCTACTTTATATAAAAGAATCGAATCAGAAGTTCAATTTGATGCCAATTAGTACTTACAGAAGCAACAAACAAAAAGGATGCATACATGAGGAATTAAATAGGAAATCTATTCATGCTTTAAGAAATAAATACAAATGATAAACAGCGGACGACTATCTGTCCCATTACAGAGAGCACAACCAACAAACTCACAGTCTCACAGGCTTCTCGCATAGAAAATTTATAGACACTTCCCACATCCCGGCAATTCAGAACTGAAAATATGACCTAAAACCTAGCTAGAAATCAATCCAAGAGAAAACCCATACTTCATGAGTCATGACCTACAGATCAACTAAAAAAGTAAATTCAAAATTTTACAATCTCTTCCTACACCCAGAAATCAACCCAAGATAAAACCCATACTTCAAGTACAATAAATAAACCAAACAATTTCGAGACAGAAAATTGGAGGTATTGAGTTTATTGACCCCTGATAGTTTAGTTTAAAGATAAGACACAATAAATGAACTGCACAAATGAATCCAAACCTTAAAAAAAATAAAAAACGTATTTTAATACTAAAATTCTAGAACATTAGCCATAGTTTTGTCTGTAATCAAACCTGTGTACACCATGAACCCAGTCTGTAGGATATCCCATAAACTTTACCGAGTGCACAAAACATCGGGAGGAATCAAAATGTAAGACTATTATAAATGCACCAGCTAATTAATCTATTCAATAAATTGCACTGTCATTTTTGCTATACAAAACCACAAAAGGTAAAACTAACCTCAATCCTACCTATATGTGTTGACTCGTATCTATAGTTTCAAGGATACCAAAATATTGACTCTTAATTGAAAATTAGTAGACATATCCTAGGAGTGTTGCTAGGAGGGAACACCTTTGAGTAGTACTTAGTTTGTATAAAATAAAATTCCGTAAAACTTGAAAATTCCCAACAAAGGCTTCCTCAATAAGGATTTTATAGAAGTACACCAACGTAAAAATGAAATAATGATTTCAAATGAAAAAACAACATAAAATGGCATATTATACCGCATAACACCGAGAAAGAATGAGGAAGGATAACTCATTTCTTGGTGCTCCTCTAAGCTAGGAAGGTATGATGCTGACTCTTCTATAAAGAAGCTAAAGACTCAAGAGTATGCATCGAAGTAGCAATAAGAATGGCAATGTTGATACAATCGAGATCAATAATTAGTTCATTTTCTTTCTTGCTGAAATTTAACAAATATCAATTCGACGTGAGAGAAGGATAATACCTTTGTTTTGTCTTGAATGATGGAAGCAAAGATTATTCCTCACCAGGTAAACTTTGTTTAATGCCCACCATGAATCCTATAAGGCCTCATTGGAATCCAGAAATTGGTGCGTATAACTGAATTAAGAAAGGAAGAAAAAAAACAATAATGTGAAAGTTGGGGATAACCAACTAAAAATAGCTTGACTTTACGCTTCGCAGAGATACAATATTAAGTGTTCCTCAATAAATGGGTATGAAATTCCAAGCTCTATTGTAATTCACAGAATCATCTTAGTATCAGAATCTAGCCATCCATATAAAATAACCTATCAACACTCTACCTTAAAATCAGAATTTTTCCCAGTGCAATAATCAGTTTCTTAGAAATTACTTAAGAGTCATCTTTTTAAAAATAGTTGTTGCTTTCGCCTCTTCTTCATCACATATGGAAGTTTCTTCTCCTTCTTACCAAATTCGACCTTTTTGCTTTTAAATAAATACCCATATCACAATAACAAAACCCATTTAATCAATTAAATGGACAAATTGATGAGATCAGAGCTGTATGAATCAAAGTGTTATATAGATAACTAATCAGAACTCATAAAATCTATCTAGAGGGATAAAGAGGATTGGTACCTGTGGTATAAACAAATCAGAAACTAATAAATGATCAAATAAAATCAGAAAAGCGTGAAGAGAATTTAAAACTCAACTGACAAATGCAGGAATACGCCAATCCAAAAAGATAAACTGAATACGGCAATCCAAGTATCCCAGAACTACGAAGTCTTTGAACTCCAACACACACACACAATAGAAAATTGACTTATATAAGCAAATGATCCGAAACAACAAACCCTGCCTGAAGCAATTGCAGGTGGTTACGGAGCTTGCGTTGTTCTTTTGTCCAAGTATGATCCTGCACACGAAAACGTTAAGGATAATAATCTTTAAGCATTACATATATGAGCCTAATCATCTAAACTACAATACCCATATTATGAAAGTTCAAAACCAAATTTAAGATGTTAAAGAAAAGACAAATAGATAAAAGATTATAGGAATTTGTTACGAACAACGGGTGAAGTTGTTGTTTTGAAAATAATAGACATCTCTGCCATTGAAAATACCCAAACAAAGTTTGTTCTTTACTTCTGGGTAAAAAAAGTTTTGTTAACATTCCAAGTATTTGTATCATAATAGTTTGGTTACTGTCAAGTGTATATTTAATTTTGTGAAATATACTTTTGCATGTTAAGTTTCACACTCTCATACAATTACTTTACTGCAATTACTTTCTACTGGAGCACCCTTGGTCTTTTATTGCTATTCATGTATAACACTAAAGTTTTGTGCTCCAAGCTTTGTATACCATACAGCCTTCCACGGTGTTGCTCTGGGAATAATGAGTAGCAGAGTCTCTTATCGCTTTCTTATATTCTAATGTAATAATTACTATTTTCTATAGGATATTTATGCTAACTGTGCACAATTTCTTCATTAGAGTCATTTGTTGTTGTCATACGGCTAAAAAGAAACATTCTTATTTGATATCAGGCATGTTTTTGGGGACCCTTAGGTAGTACTAAGCAAACACATAGAATTACATTGCACCGTCCTATAGCTCTTTTGCCTAAACTATTTTATATGAATTAGGAAAGAATCGATAGGATGATGCACATGTAATTAAAGATTCAAGATTCAAAAGGAGGGAGTTAAAAGATGAAATAGCAAGTTGAAGCAGAAATAAGTATTAACTTTAGTATTAGTTGGAAATTATGTGTGAGAACTCAGTAGACTGAACCTACCAATGCTTAACTAAATGTTATTTCTTATAACTAATTAGTCTACTTGTTATTTAATTTTTGTCAATAATAAATATATGTATCAACTTCCTTTACAATTTTCTATAAACTAATGTATAGGTTTTGAAATGGAATACCTCTTCCGGCAAGTATAGTTGGCTTATGATTTTCCGGACTCCGTTCTCCGCAGCAACGAACATAGCGGAGCCAGTTCAATCTTCAACCTCAAGTTGGAATAGGAACCTACGACATAAATGTTAAATCGGACAGGGTCAACTAAATACCGTATGGGAAGAAAGCATATGCAAAACGCCAAAAAATAAGAGCCTATGAGTCACCACATTACCTGGATATGGGACCGAAATCTTTTAATGCGCATCCTGGGGCGCCAATATTAACCATCATTTCCAACAACCTTGTTGTATTAGCACCCACAGTCAGTGAGTAACTCTGACTCCAGAAGCACGGAGATCGTCTTGTGATTCTCAAAACCGAGAAAATGCAAGAATCTCCATTATGCTACGTAAACATAAAAATTACAATTTCAATCTGAGCCTAAAAACTTCCTACATCTGTGCATCTTTAATCTTTTACTCGCAATGGTTTTAACCAAAAAAAGTGAAGAAAAAAAGGCTCCCAATAAATCTAACTTAACTATGGCAACCAAGTCGTTTTTACCAAACTAAAATGTTCAGCACAGTAATGTCTACCTTTCTCAGGCCTCTTACCCTTGCTTAATTTCTTTGAGCTGCAAATTTCCAACCTACATGGTTGAGAGAGTGTGGAAAATAAAAAAACACTACATTAGATCTAACGATCTAACAAATTGCAATCCAGTGAATCTGATTTTATGCCAAAGATAATACCTCTTTAAGGACCACATAGACCTTCATGAGTCGTTTGGGTCACTACCTCTCAATATTTGAAGGTGATCATGCATTCCTAAAATATTTGAAGGTGATGCATTCCTAAAGACCACCCATGATGGGCATTTATAGTTGACCACTAATCTTAAGTAGTTTCAACTTAAAAAACAAAATAAACAGGAATTTCAGTAGCAAGCTAGATATACATCATCATACTTTGGTCTCCCACTTTTGTGCAATTACCAAAATCCGTCGGCAACACACAAAAAATACATAAAACAAAAAGTTCCGTTTGCAAGCTAGAGCATGTGATAAATAATTAAGAGTGCCATACTCTATAAAAGTTACTCTGATCACCATCTCTGTCAAAGATTGAGAAAGAAATATACGCTTAGCATGTAGCACGTAGAAAATTTTAACCCAAGAACAAAGAATCATACATGAATATGAATAACGTAAGAAGTAGACCCGTTTAAGTGATCTTTCAAAGAGTACAAAATAATGTGATCTTTAACATACAACAAACATATAGTTGATATGATATGATATTCCAATCATTTATATATATATAGATAGATATATATATAGAGAGAGAGAGAGCGAAAGTGGGTCAATCAGTTCATCACTACATTTTCATGGAGTTTGGCATACACAAACAACTCAGTAGCAAGAAAACAGATTATCAAGGAAAATTTAGAACACAAACCTTTTCAAGTTTGATAAACTTATGCCCTTGTTCACCCACATCCCACCGATATCCTCTCATGAAACTAATGTCAAGCCAAGTAACAACTTTTGTACCTGAATAAGGATTTTGCTGACAAAAGCTTAGATATCGTGTTCCTCCTAGAGCGACAATAGAAGTGATCTCAGGTCTGCGAGAGGACTTCCCAAGTGAAAGAGTTCTTGTCTTTTTGGACTTGAACTTGTTGACAATAACACCTTCATTCTTATTTCCAATCTTGTGAATTAACTTGTTAGCAAATGAACAAACTCGTGTTGTTATATGGACCTATAAAATCTCAGACACGCTGCTAAATATAGAAGGATCATGCACAACAGAGCTACATATATAAAATATGTGCCATCACTTTTGTAAACTAAGTTTATCCAAAAATATATTGTAAAGATGATACCCAAGAAACTTACAACTGTAGGGCTAGTATAGGCATATCTAAAAAGCTAAAACGTAATGAGCAATTCGGGGTGAGATTTACCGTTTGAAGTAGATAACACCAAAGAATGAACATGGAAGGTAAAAAATCAATTGTCAAACTTTTTATATATATTCAGGAAAGGTTAATACTCAAAATCGCACATTAGATATCAGTGATGAAGATTGCAACCAGAAAAAGCAGTAGAAAGAATGATTTACATCATAAAATTCTCTATATTTTGGGTTCCTCTCCAATATAGGCGCTTTCCATTCTCACCTAGTTATAAAATTGATGAACAAAATTTTCATACCGCTGTAACTGTTCCTCCTTTCTACAACACCAATTTACCCATATGAGGATTACCAATTTACCCATATGAGGATTGCCGAGTATATAGATCGACCCAAACGAAAAAGAAAAACAATCAATTAAAGATGAAGTTAGAACTACTAGGGTTTTGGTTATTTGACAGAACTTTTAAGAGAAGAAGAGAAGAAGAGAACTTTTGGTTTATTATAAACTTGTGTGTACAATCGGTTTTACAAGACACATATATATACAAAGTCTTCCTTGAACTACAAGGTAAGATAGTTTCCAAACTTAAACCAATTTCCTAAGATACAAAAGAATTGTTTAACAAGATAAACGTGTGTTATGTAACACACGTATTGTATGCCTTAACACCCTCCCATAAGCGTAACGGGTGATCTTGCACCGTTAGCTTGAATCTTAAGAGAGAAAACCGATCCTTAGATAGAGGTTTTGTGAAGATATCTGCGATTTGATCCTTAGAAGATACAAACACGACATCAAGAAGCTTCAAAGCAACTTGATCACGCACAAAATGATAATCAATCTCAATGTGTTTCGTTCTTGCATGAAATATAGGATTAACAGTAAGATAAGTTGCACCAAGGTTGTCACACCATAGAACCGGAGGTGATTGAGTAGAAATACGAAGTTCCGAGAGAAGTGATTGAATCCACATAATTTCAAAGCAGTAGCAATAGCAAGACCTCTATATTCTCGTCAGTGCTAGAACGTGACACAAGTTTTACGTTTACGAGCACGCCAAGAGATAATATTACCACCTAAAAATACACAATAACCAGTTTTGGTTGAACGTCGATCTTCAAGAGAGCCAGCCCAATCTGAGTCAGTATATGCACCGAAAGATAAGCGTAGAGAAGGAGACGGTCGAAGAAGTATACCAAAAAAAAAGACGTTTCTTTAAGATAACGAAGTATGCGCTTTACTAAGCCCCGGTGAAACACAGTAGGTGCATGCATAAATTGACAAACCTTATTAACAGCATATGCCAAATCCGGACGAGTAAAAGTCAAATATTGTAAGGCTCCAACAATACTACGATATTCAGTAGCATTAGTTAATAAAGTACTGCGATCAGAAGATACGTCCCCAGAAGTACTAAGTGGTGTTTGAATAGGCTTAACACCATCCATTTTTGCACGAATAAGAAGATCATGAGCATACCTTTGCTGAGAAAGAAACAATCCCGAGGGTGTACGAACTGCTTCAATTCCAAGAAAATAGGACAAGAAGCCAAGATCTTTAATTGCGAATTCTTGTTGTAGACGATCAAGAATAGACTTAATACCAACAGAATTAGAACCTGTGACAATAATGTCATCCACATAGACTAGCAAATAAATAGTACCATGAGAACCGTTGTAAATGAACAAAGACGAGTCACACTTCAAGTGACAAAACCAATTTGCGACAAAAAGTGCTAAGCCTCGTGATACCACGCACGGGGAGCTTGTTTGAGACCATAAAGAGAACGATGTAACTTGCAGACATGAGTAGGAAATCGAGGATCCACATAGCCAGGTGGCTGTTTCATATATACTTCTTCTTGAAGCTCTCCATGTAAAAAGGCATTCTGCACATCAAGTTGGTGAATAGGCCAATTGGAAGATAAAGCCAATGTAAGAATAATACGTATAGTACACGGTTTAACAATAGGACTAAACGTTTGAGTAATCAATACCCTCTTGCCGATTATAACCTTTTGCAACCAATCTTGACTTTTGACGTGCAATCGTACCATCAGGATTACGTTTAATACGAAATACCCATTTGCATCCAATAACATTCATAGAAGAATCATATGGTACTAACGACCACGTACCATTTCGAAGTAAAGCATTAATCTCATCATCAGAAGACATACGCCATTTGGGATCTTTGTGAGCCTGTGAAATACAAGTGGGCTCAAGAAGAGAGTCACATACCAAAGCATATTTCGAATTTGGTTTAAAAACACCATCTTTGGCTCTTGTCACCATCGGATGAGTGACAACAGTAGAAGCAGGACCAGATGGATTAGGCGATGCACTGGATACGGAAGTTGCCGATGAAGCACTATCAGAGACGGGAGCTTGAGACTGCAGACGAGTGATTGGCGAAGAAGAATCAGTGGCGGCTGGGTCCGACAGATTAACAATTGAGACTGTCGACTGTTGGGGCTGTAGGACAGAAGGTGAATGCCTGTCGGTTGAAACTGACGCACGAATGATTGGAAGTGTCGACTGTGTCGGCTGAGGAAGAGTGGCATCAGCAGCTGAAGTTGATTGTCCAATGATTGGTGCTGTCGGTGGTGTCGGCACAAGGCGGTGTGATGGAGACATAGCAGGACAGGGAGCAATGGACCGAGAGCGAGTAGATAAAGCCGGGGAGGTAAAGAAAAACTCAAGGGGGTAGGAATGGTTACTGTGAAGGAGTCGACAGGAGAAGGATGTGATGTAGTGGCGAAAGGAAAAGTGGTCTCATCAAAAACAACATGACGACTAACATATACCCGTCCTGTAGGGATATGAAGACATTTGTAGCCTTTTTGAGATGGACTATAACCAATAAAAACACAAGGAGAAGAAAGTGACTCCATCTTATGAGACCGATATGGACGTAGGTAAGGATAACACAAACAACCAAATACGCGAAGCAAAGTATAATCAAAAGGAGACCAAAAAGAACCTCATACGGAGAAGAATTATTAATAGAAGTAGACGGAACACGGTTCATTAAAAAACAAGCAGTGTAAAAAGAGTCATACCAATAGGAGGATGGAACAGAAGCCATACTAAGAATTGTAAGACCAGTTTCACGAATGTGACGATGACGACGTTCCACTAAACCATTTTGTTCAGAAGTATGCGGACATGAAAATCGATGAAAAATACCAAGTTGCTGAAGGTGCGGAGTAAGTTTACGATACTCAAGTGCATTATCAGATTGAAAATTTTTGATTTTTCGATTAAAAAGATTTTCAACATGCTTTTGAAACAAAAAGAATATAGAAAATACATCAGATTTCTGAGACATAGGAAACATCCAAGTAAAACGACTAAAGGCATCAATAAATATGACATAATATTTGTATCCTTCATTAGAAAAAATATGAGAAGGTCCCCAAACATCAGAGACAATTAAATCTAATGGATTCAAATAAGTAGTGTTACTAGAATGAAAAGGTAATTTATGACTCCTTTGTTCATGACAAGAAGAACAAAACTTGAAAATCTGACTAGAAACTGGAAGCGAAAACTGAGAAACAACTTTACGCACTGTGCGCATCATTGGATGTCCTAATCTAGAGTGCCAATCTTGTAAGGTAGCACGCTCCCCTATGTAGGCTTTAGAAGATTGAAACGAAGCATCGAGTTGATAGAGACCACCCCTCCTACTGCCGCGAAGAAGAACCTTCCCGACATCGATCCTTCACAAGACAAAAAGTTGGATGAAATTCAAATAAGACATTATTATCGGTGGTAAACCGAGAAATGACAATAGATTATGTGAAATCTTTGGTGCATGAAGAACATTACGAAGATGCAACTTACGGTTGGGAGTTCCCAAAAAAGAAGATCCAACATTAGAAATTGGAATAGAAGAACCATTACCCATTTGAATTTGATCAGGACCAGTGTATTCATTGGAAAATTGAAGATGAGAAAGATCATTTGTTATATGATCTGTAGCACCACTATCAGGAGTCCATGGAGGAGTAGGCAACAAACCAGTTTGAGCAGCATAAGCACGAGGAGCAGAGGTTGGTGGCTGACGTCGAGGAGGACGAAAACTGCGATCAAAACGATTCCAGCAATCGTTAGCTTCATGATTCTTCCGACCACATAACTGACAGGGTAGCCGAGTCTCTTGACGAGGATTGTGGGTTTGAGACGGAACTGGGCCGAGCAGAGAGCCTTGGTTTTGGTGGCGAGCTGGGCTTTGTAGAGAAGACTGATTCTGGGCCGAAGGTGCACTGGACCGAAAAGAAGAACGAGATGAGTTTGGAGCAGCACGAACGAGCCGTGGCCGGGCGCTCGCTATGTTGGCAACAAGTGAGAATTCAAAGCCTTGCTTGGTTTTCAATGCGGAGTTCAAACGTAAGGAGATAGGTGATGAAATCCTCTAGTTTCATAGCTCCCATGGAGGTTGTAAGAGAAGTAACAATGGCATCATATGCGGTATCCAAGCCTGAAGGATGCAATGACGTAACTCAGACGGAGTAACAATAGTATCAGCAGCAGCGAGACTGTCGACGATGTTGCGAGCTCGATCAATGTAATCTCTCATAGATAGAGATCCTTTCCTTAAAGCCCTAAGCTCACATTGCAAGTGATGAATATGCGCATCTGATTTTGAGGAAAAAAGAGATTCCAGGGAAGACCAAACAGCATGAGAACTTGTGAGACGATGAACCTGACGAAGAACAGCAGGGGTTAGCGAAGAGAAGATCCAGCCAAGAAGAATACGGTCTTGCTTAAGCCAAGGAGCATACGCTGGATTTGGGTCTTCACCGTTGGGAAGAGTTGGAGATGGACACGGATTGGTGCCGGTGAATTTAAGCCGTCGAGTTCATAACCCCGGAGATATGGGAGAAACTGTGCACGTCATAGAGAATAATTTGTGTCATCAAGTTTGACAAAGTGATGATGTGATGAGGTTGCGAGAAAACGGAAGAAGCCATCATTGATTGAGATGAGTTGATGACAAGTGGAAATAATGAGAACTTGTAGAGGCGGTAGACATGAGGATCAACTAGGATGATACCAAGTTAGAACTACTAGGGTTTTGGTTATTTGACAGAACTTTTAAGAGAAGAAGAGAAGAAGAGAACTTTTGGTTTATTATAAACTTGTGTGTACAATCGGTTTTACAAGACACATATATATACAAAGTCTTCCTTGAACTACAAGGTAAGATAGTTTCCAAACTTAAACCAATTTCCTAAGATACAAAAGACTTGTTTAACAAGATAAACGTGTGTTATGTAACACACGTATTGTATGCCTTAACAGATGACGACTCACAACTCCGACCAAAGAAGAGTGGATCAGTACCGTAATTGTTGCTTGGGTATATGAACACTCTAAAACATAGAGATATATATAAGTTAGAACAAAGAAGAGTATCCCTGCAAGCTGCAGTACACAACGAAAACATAAAGACATAGAAGTTCAAACACACGTGGAAACTATGTAGTCTATGTTCCATAGTGTCATGGATTTAGACTATAATGAAGCCTTACTTACAAAATTGAACAACCAATTCACAAAAAAAATTAAACCCGTCTGTGAAATAGAAAGATCAAAAGCATTACCATCAACTAATGAACCCTAACTTTCAGAACCAATTAACCACAAAATAAATTAAACCCGGTCTGTGAAATAGCACGAAAAAAAAAGCATTACGATCAACTAATGATCCCTAACTTTCATAACCAATTAACCATTTATAAAATAAAAATCATAATTTCTATCAACTGATAATTAGCCTCTGATAGATAGAATTAACAACGGAATTAAACCTAAATAGAAATTACCTGATTCATCATATCGGTGAAACAGAATCAATTACCTCGTGGTTCTTTTACGATCAACCACTGCAAAACAAAATTTTAATCTATATCTCAGCTCAACACCAGATTCAATGGCCGCAACCTCTCGTTCTGTAAGTTTGGAGATTATCAATTAGTATGCTCTCTGGTAGCAACACCAACAACAAACTCCGCAACCACTACTGATTCCAACTCGACCTAACTGCAATTCACCCATTCACCAAAGCAAGCTCCAGCAAGCTCCATTCTCCTCTTCTCAGTTCTTCAAACACCAAAGACCAAGCTCACAGCTGAAGCAAGATTTCTCCCCGATAACACATCAAAAAGCAAAAAATTAGCAGCGATCATAGATTCAATCGTACAGTAATTACAGCAAGAGAAGCAACACTAATGGGAGAAAACCAAAATCCTAACCCTAGATTTTTTTATACCTTCTTTTCTCTATCAAATTTGATTTGAAATCAGAAATTGAAGGAAGAGATTGATTGATTTTACCTTGATTAGTTATTCAAACCAAAAAAAAAAAATAGAACTTCAAACCAAAAAAAAAACTAAGAACATTTAATACCTCATTTTTTTGGTGCAAGAATCCGAATATAACAACCCTAAAAGCTGCACATCTTTTGGATTTTACATCGACCCTGTTAAAAACCTGGAAAAAAAAATATCAAAAGAAGATTTCATCAGTCATAATTAAATCATCATCAAAATAAGAACAATAGATAAGCTAAAGATTAAGAGAACAAACCTAGTCATCCCTTCTTAATACACCTGTTTTTCTTTTCAATCGGTAAGAATTTCCGTAGAAACCTATCAGAGATGGAGACAAACCCATCTCTCGCTCCGTCTACTTCCCCTCTATCAAAGCTAAAAATTCAGTACTGGTGGAATTTTGTTGGACCTATATGCTCGATTATGATCGAATGATTTCCTCCGACAAATTCCTTCGAAGCGTTAGAGAGAGAAAGGAAAAAGGAACAAAGAAGAAAGAGAAAGGAAACACTGTTTTGGATATTATATTTGTAACCAAATTGGCACCGTGAGTGTTTCCTGGACGTCCATGCAAAAACCCAATCCGGAGCCTCCCGACCTTCGGATCAGGGTCCCCATTCAATGTCGTCCGTCTGATAGCCTAGGCTATCATGGAGACAAACCTCATAGGTTTTTATAACAATGATTGCTGAATTCTTACGAACTCCACCATAACAGCTAACCGAACTTCTCGAACCAAATTTTCAAAGTTTATGTGATTCCCATAGATATCGGCGTGTTCGTAAAGTAACCAAATTTTCTGTTCGATTTAGTAGAGAAAATATCAACTTACCCGAACTCAGCATTTACAGAGAGGATTTCAGGAGTTCGGTTAAGAAAACTCTCTACCGAGCTCAACACTTGGCTACACAAAGAAGAGTTCACTTGGCTACACAAAGAAGAGTTCAATTTGGAAAAAGATTTACGATTCAAACAAACTCAACATTTGACTTAACGGAGAAAAGTTCGTTTAAAAAATTGCGAATTAGGAACAACTTTTTTTTCTAATCCAAGTGTTCTTCGTGTTCTTCATCTACAAAGGTTCGGTTAGCAAAACTAGGATTTTATAAAGAGTCTCCTAACTAAACTACTATATATCTTCCATCTTCACCCTATTCTGATGATTACTCCCCAAATATTACAATAAAAAACAAATTAAAAGTAATGGGTTCTTGCAAAAAAAAATAGAAGAAACAAATTAAAAAACAAATTCTGTAAGTGGAAACTTTTTCACAATTTTTGTCAGTAAACATGAGTTGATTGATTTGCCTTTATCTGGAGGAAAATACCCTTGGACAAATTCTCAAAGACCACCCATCTTGGTAAGGCTTGACAGATTTATTGTTACTGAAGATTGGTTCTCACATTGCCCTTCTTTGCTCCAATCAAGATTGAAAAGACCTATTTCAAATCACACACCAAACCTTCTTTCTTGTAACTCTAATTCAAAATTCAAAGCACCTTTCAGATTGGACAATTATGTCTTATTACATCCTTCTTTTCTTCCAAACTTAAAATTATGGTGGCAGAATTTAGATTTCTATGGGAAGCCTAGTTATATCTTCTCTAAGAAGTTACAATCTCTAAAAAATTTCATCAAACAGTGGAAGAGATCTATGGGAGATATGCAGCTGCAGGTTGATCAATTAGAAGAGATAATTAATTCTTGGGATTTAAATGAAGAAGGTGTTCATCTTTCTAGTGCTGACTATGATGACAGGAATGCTGCTAAATCTAAGCATGCTTATTTATCTCTGAATATTGCAAGAAAGTGGGGGCAGAGAGCAAAAGACAGATGGGCCAAAGATGCCGAGAAGAACTCCAGATATCTCCATCAACTTGCTTTTTTCAAATATAATTGCAATAGCATTAATTGCTTGAATATAGATGGAACTTTGTGTTATGACAAGGAGAAGATAGCTACTGAAGCAATAAATTTCTATACTTCTTTGTTCACTAAAGATTTTCATATAAGGCCAAGTTTTGATAACATTGACCAGCCTTCTATTTCTACTCAGGAAAGCATTGCTCTTGAGAAACCATTTTCTGAAGAAGAAGTAAAGAAAATTATCTGGCATTTTGGTCTAAACAAGGCACCTGGACCAGATGGCTTCACAATGGAATTCTTTAAGGCTGCTTGGGAGATAATAAAGTCTGACTTGATGCTGGTAATTAAGGAATTTGAAGCTAGAGGAACTCTGGATTGGAGAGTGAACTGCACAAACCTCAAGTTAATCCTTAAAACTAATGGGGCAGTTTCCCTAAACAACTTCAGACCTATAAGTTTGATATGAGGAATCTACAAGATTGTTTCAAAGCTGTTAGCATAAAGACTGAAAGTGGTTCTTCCTTCCATTATTACTAATTTCCAGGGTGCATTCATTCATGATAGGCAAATTAATGATGGAATCCTAATTGAAGCTGAGCTTATAGATTCTAGAATGAGAGAAAATAAGTCTGGTTTGGTTTGCAAAGTAGACTTTGAAAAAGCCTTTGATAACATCAACTGGAACTGTGTGGATTTTGGGAATCGGTTTATTTGGGTATTATTAAAACTCCAATTTTGGGTTTCCTTCGTCACTTGAAAATACTCAACCCAGAATCGGTTTACAAATTAACTAACATAAACCGATTCTGGACCGAGTCTTTCGAAAGAAAATTTAAAATCTTAACAACTGTTGGTTATGCATTAATGAAAGTTAATTTCAAGATTAGTTTGATTAAATATTATTTAATAATCCGAATTAGCACTAATTTAACAAGGGTATATTAGGTATTAACATAAATAATGGATAAGGGGTTTCTATGAAATATTTTTTAATGACCATATTTTGTCATCTACCTATAGGCCCCAATTAAGTGGCATATGCCCCAATTTAGGAAGGAATTTAAAACCCTTTCCAAATATATAAGTTTTGTTAAAATATGACTTATATTTTGCAAGTTATCATCTTTTGTGTGATTGTTTTTAAATTTGAGAGAGATAATGTGAAAAACAAAACATTAAGATCAGTGATATTAAGGGTCTGGGCCCTGATCATGGGGCGTCTCAATTTGACACAATAAATGAACACATGTTAAGGGCCCTAGATTGACAATAATCCAATGGCTAATAACATGTTTTGGAGTCAACGAGTCTAGCCGAGTCGAAACAATGGATACTTAAAACAATGATAACCTTAACGATATCTTCGTCTTCCAGTTTTCTCTGGTTTTTGTTTTCCAACCATAAAACTGTGAAGCTCATTCTCAGTTCCTATTTAATCTTATTTTCATTTCAATATAATTGTTTAAATATGATTTTATAAGTTTTAGGTCATCGTTTTAGATTTTTGAGAACCCTCAATTTATCAGAAGACAGACACACCAATTGAATGACATTGGCTTGTCGCAATTCTCTTTGTAGAAAATAAATAATGATTTTCACTATGGTAATAGTATAACATATGGTTTATTGAATACATTAAGGAATCAAATCTGACCAGTTAATAGTGATGCTTGTAATCGATTGATCGATTTGTTGAATTCAATTTTCGCGTTATCATCATTATTGCAAACTAATATAAAGAAGTTCATTAATGGGATAATTTTTTATGTAATTAGCGGAACAAGTTAAACATCAAGATCACTCCATCAACCAACAATGTCTTTTTCCATACAAAAACTTTCTTTTCCAAATGGTACAAAAATGGAGATCTTCTTGCTTTGGAGAAGACGAGTTAGTGTATTGACTCGGTTAAATAAGAATCCCAAGTCTATGGTCAATCTAGGGCCCTTATCATGTGTTTATATATTGTGTCAAATAGAGACGTCCCATGATCCGGACCCTTGTATGGGTATCTTTTTTTCCATTGCACGCATTCCTAATGTTTACATGTCCAATATATTAGAACCACATTAGAACCATGTTTTAGGTATACTTGGACAATAGGCCCAATTTCTCGTTTGTGATGCAACTAAAATCCAATTAACACTCTTTTAATTTCTTTTTTAGCTGCTTCCATTTGTGATTTTTTATTTCTCTTTTGCCGAAGGCGTGTCTCTGCATCATGTATCATTTCGATAACCCATCAATCTTCATGCCCCAAGATGTTATAGCCATATAGGTGGATAAAGCGCACTCATGCGCCGGGTCTTTTGAACTGGGCCAGTAGTTGGACTATTGGGCCTCCAAGTAGAGTTTTTAGAGTCCTTATTATAATTTGCTAGAGGACGATGGTCTTAACAAAAGCGACTCTGTGGCCCAATGGATAAGGCGCTGGTCTACGAAACCAGAGACTCTGGGTTCGATCCCCAGCAGAGTCGATCTTTTTTTTAGCACACAACAAAACAAGTTGATATTTTTTTTTATTATTTGCTCCATAAAATTAATGGCAGTTGTGCCATAAGTGGCTTAGTGTGAATGAATCTTTTTTCAATGTATTGCATGATGCTCAAGAATTTACTTCAGGAAGCACATATATATATGTAGATAGATGACAACCTGGATGAACTTTGGGACATTCGGTGGATATGGGGAGTTTGTAATGCCATCTGCAGGTGGGTTCGACAGTTGTTTCCCCGGGATGGGACTAGGAGCATGGATAGTTGTCGTCATTGTTTGACATAGTGACATTGTATCTAAGTGGTACCCTTCGACCCAGGGACAATCGTTACTCCACTTAGTAAAGATCCTACCGTTATTTCAGTTTTGAACTCTCATTATTTACCGTGGTACACCTAGATAAATTGAAGACATAATAAAAAGGACGGCTAATTTATGTACTCCAAAAAAGTTGGTTGTCACTTGTCAGTGTCCAAGTTATCTCCCTATTTGAACTGACGGTACAGAGAAAGCACTCGTCCTCCATTTCTTGCCAAGTCCTCGGCTGTTGACGGGATAGCTGTCTTCTCTTGGGGATCAGTTAAGACAGCTATCCCCAAAAACTGTTTGAGTACTTTCATCTTTAATTCTAAATTAAATGTCTTATCTTTAGAATCCTTTTTTACAGGTGCCACCAAGTATTTCCAAGTCATCAGCTAAAAGCTACAGTCCCTCTTCTGTTTTTCTTTTACAGTATCTGACATAAACAGTGTAATAAACTATGTACATAGCAAAGCATGGGAGAGGTCCAGTAACCAGTGCTGCACTCATTGGATGTATTCAGGAATTTCGCCTTCTCTTGAGAGGGAAAGTGCGTACTCTCTGGTATCAATAAGGTCCTCCATGTTGTACAGGGATTCCTCTCCTGCGCCCACCATGAACATATCACGAGCCTCTGCTTTCTTGGCCAATCTAGCAGCTAAGTTCATGGGAAGTTTTGGAGAATTGGGGCTTCTTAGCATCTGACGGTATAGAGCCTCTATCTCTTGCCAAGTCCTCCGCTGTTTCCCATATCAGACCCTTAGACATATTCCCTAGCAACAATTAGATGGTTATCTTCTCTCGGTAAATCGAGTCTTTTGATATCTTCCACCCCTTCTGCAAAACAAAAAATTGTTAGTCTGTGTCCAATGTTTTATTTCTAAAGTTCACATATTCCAGAGTTTGGATTTTAGAGCTGACACATCAAAAGCAAAAGCTCCAAGGAAATCAAAATTCTCATAAAGCACAATTAAATGCAAACGAAGTTAAGTTTATTAAGTTAATTAGCTAGTTCTGCATCAGTGCATCGGGTTATTGACATCACTGACCAAGTAAGCCATGGATCACTGTTCTTCTACATCTTGCCTGCGAGTTATAAAAAAAAGAAAAACGGCTCATACAGCTTCTGCAAAATCAAGTTCCAAAATGGGAAGCATACAGAAACACAACTGCATCCCTGACAAAGGCTTTGGCGATCAATGTATCATTATCAAAGATAAGCAAGAAAATAAAACATGGCAAAGGCAAACAGTTTAGTTTTCGACTAACAAGGTACAGAGATTCACTCAAGCAACAACTCACATCCAACCAGCACATGATGAAGGTCGGTTAACTAAAACTGCATCTACCCATGACAATTTGTTTCAATATTTTTTTTGGTTTTGATAATAGCTTGGTCAGGGAAACCCAAAACCAAAACCCAAAACAGAACCAAAACACAAAAAAAGGGCTCAGAGTATACAATGTTTTCAACTTGCTATAAGAATCGCACTGACCAAACTATGCAACAGCAAGCATATTGTAAATCTTAAAGCAGGAAAATTGCTAAATGCACGAGGTTACACATAAGAGCATACAAGAAAAACCGAAAGATATTTCTCCCATAGCAATCAAAAACCAAACCATACAATGAGCAAGCTTAGAACATTAATGTCCAGCATATGAAATTTTTGATGTCCAGCATGAACGTCGAAAACTCTAATGTCACATTCAATCAAAAAATCGACTGAAGTGCAAGACAATAATCACTGGAGAGAAGACAAATTGCTGGAAGTTTTCTTACGTACCAAAGCAACAGATAATAAGTAACAACAATATACAGGGTTTAGCAAAATAGAGATGCTACAAGGCTCATTAGTAAATTGAATTAGTAGAGTATAATTACATGAAACAAGAAAACAATTGCGAATAACAAAGAGGAAACAAGCCAATGTCACTGTAGTACTGTAATAAAAGAAAAGGAAAAGAAAAAAAAAAAGAAACAAGCCATACATCTCTTAAAAGTATAATACGATCTACAAATGTCTTACAGCATGACTTTGCCTATTGCATCATGCCAATAACAAAACTCAGTAACTAACTGCAAAACTAACCTTACTGACTCAACTGTTCTTCAGCAGGTATCCTATATATAGGACAGTTACATCTAGCTACATTGGTTTTTAACTTGCTAAAAGAATCATATTGACCAATCACCAAACTATGCAACAGCAAGGGTGGATATGCACACGTCAACTTTGAACGTGTAGAACTGTAGATCTTAAAGCATGAAAATCCCTAAGCACATAACACAAGGTTACAAAGAGGAGCTAACAAAACAAAAGTACAAAAGATATTTCTGGAAGAAATGAAATCTATAGCAATAGAAAACCAAATGAAACAATGAGCAACCGTAGGACATTTAGTGGTGGTATATGGAGATTTTGATGTTCATCATGAACTTTAAAGATTCTAATGTCACATTCAATCAAAAAAAAAATCAATAATAAAGAAGAAGACAAATTGCTGGAAGTTTTTAGACAAATAGAAGATCAGGTTTACAAATAGGATTCTCATTAGTGGGTCACACACATTAGGCAGAAGCTAATTTGCTATAATGCGTACCTTGGCAAGTTCTCCTAAGTCATACTATCTGGGACAAACATGTTTTTCTAAAGCTAGTTCCATATAAGCGTCACCCTCTTAGGTGGTCAATATATGTAGAACAGCTCTCTTTTCAATACCTAGAAATGATTTTCTAATTCACCTTTAGAAGGTGGGCCTCACATTTAAAGCATTGTAATTTGTAAAGGACACTGAAGATTGAAATGGACAAAAGGCTCGGAGTTATAGGCTCTTGAGTTGATTGCAATGCCTCCCAATCAACATCGTTGGCAGCCCATACAAGTTTCAAGTCAGTCACCCACTGGCCATCCCACCAAAAGATACCAAACAAGCAAAAACTTTTACTAAAAGTTCCACAGTATACACTCAGTGCGTACATACTCAAAATCAAACATACAAAGCACCAAAATATAATAAAATGCATAAGATGTGATATTATTTACCTCAATTGTACTCACTCAGGATTCTTCACGATTCAGCTGTGATCCACTTCTCTACATAAGTACCAGAGCCAAGTGAGACTATGCTCTCCACATAACTCTCTCGACTACTGCCCATAGTAATAATATCAGGGACCACCGCCGATCTAAATCTTTCAGTTGTTGGATCATATAAAAGTAATTGCTTGCCACCAGTATCTATTAGAATTTCACCATTGTTAAAGCACCATAGCGGCCTCCAAATTAGGATTTCTAGCGGCGGCAATGGTAGTTGGGTTGTGGAATATTTTTTGATCCAAGATTCCTTCACTCCATATTCCTGCATCACCCACACATCAATCCTAACTGGATCCAGAAAAAAAGCTATACCAATGCAGTCTCCCCACACTCCCACATTTTTATAAACTTCTCCGGGATAATCTGTAGGTGGCATAATATTTTCAGGTAACGGCATATTCACTACTATCTCATTACTAACATCAATAGAGAAGATAACTTCAGTGGAGGTTCCGTGAGTGTCGTCAATACTTCCTAACCAATGAAGATATCCATTGAAAAATACACCGCGAGATGCATTACTATCCTGAAACGAGAATTTGACAGTGTCCTGAATACTAGTCCATGACTCTGATCTCAGTGTATAAATATTAATTGTGAGGCAACCAAAAATTGATATTACTACCAGTTTGTAATCATCAATACTACTAGCATAACCAAATCCATAGGCAACTTTGCCGTAACACTTTTCAGTCTTTTTAAATTCCTTAAATTCTCTTGTTAATGGGTTCAGAACACAGAATTTACTCTCCAAAATACCTTCCAAACCAGTATCAACAGATTCAATACTACGGATTCTTGAGCAAACCAAGCCATTACATGTGCCCAAAAAATCAAGAAAATAAATTCTCGCAGATTTAGATGGGTAATTTGTCAGAACATCACATCCGCATAATGGTAATGATGATGATGAAATTGAAGGAAAATCTATAGGTATAGAGTTAATAATAGGGGGTTTACCTCCAGAGGATCGAATAAACAAGAGTTTAGGGTTGCTGCTCTTTCTCTGGATACAAAGATTAACATGATTTTTGATGAAATTAGGTTTAGAAAGAAGATTATAGAAAAACTTACATACACACCTAGACACCAAGATGGATTTCGCTGGTACCTTTAGGAAGATCTTATCATGAACCCCTTCTGGAAGATTTAACAACAGAGATTTTGATTCTTCTCTTTGCTTTAGCTTCAATCTGGTACGAGATGAAATGCTCATTTTTGCAGGAGGATGAGGAGGGTTCTCAAAATGGGAATGCTGAAATTGATTGGTTAGAATTTAACCAGTGAGTAGCAGTGGGCCGGGCTACTAGAACTACCTCAGTGACTGGTGCGGGGTCATGCGTGCCCCCCTAATGACTACCATTTCCCTAGACATGGGACCACCTTGAAAAGGACCAAACCATATTTTTCCCATGATTATTTTGATCACTGGGATAGGCAATCGGCAGAGCCAACTAATGAATTATGCCGGATCTTCTATTGGTTAGTCTTGTCAAAAAGATTCCGTGAAAATATAGTTATTGGGTGATGATAATAGTGATCTTAGTTTCAAACTAATCTGTATCGTATTTTTACTAATAAAAATATTAAAAATTATAGAATTTGTACTTATTTAAATAAAAAATGTCTTTAGATTAGTTGAATTTGTGTTCCGCCACCGGAGGCATGCCTAAATTCTTTTTGACGCAAAAGGCAATGTATTAAAGAAACAACAGTTTCTCCATCAAGATGGTGTAAAGCTGTGAAGTACAAAGTTTGCTCAATTATAGCAGAGACACAAATGGAGACCAAAACTATGACCAAAAATTACAAAGGACCTAGAATCCCACCCCAATTGTGAATCACTTGATTGAGAGGATAGCCACCAAAAACTTTTGTACCTACACTACACACCAGTTATAAATTTGTAACAGACCCTTGGCCATATTTCCAAGCAACAATGAAATAGCCGTCTTCTCTATGTAAATCAAGTTGTTTGATGTCTTCCACCCCCGTATGCAAATCAAAATTTTATCAGTCTGCATCCAATGTTTTATATCTAAAGTTCACGTATTCCAGAGTTTTAGTCTAATGTACAGAGGATCTAGAGCTGACACATCAAAAGCAAAGGCTCCAAGGAAATCAAAATTATCATAAGGCACAATTTAAAGCAAACGAAGTAATCTTAGCAAGTTGATTAGTTCTGCATCGGTTAATTCACTACTAATTAAGTAAGTCTTGGATATATTGTTCCATATCTTTCCTGCAAATTAGAAATAAAAGAGAAACGGCTCATACAACTTGTGCAGAAAATCTAGATCCAAACGGAGAACATAGAGAGACATCTACAGCCCTATAGCTGACTAAGGCGCTTTGGGTCTTTGACGATGTATCATTCTCAAAGACTAATGTAGGTAACCCCCTCTATCGAAGCTTTCGTTTGGAAAGCTGCTAACACTAACCTTCCAAATACTGGAAGAATAGCAAAAATCTTACCAAATATCAATTCCATAAGCACTTTATGCAATCAAGGGAAAGAAACACTTGCACATATTTCCTTACAATGTGAATTTGCTAAACAACTGTGGATGCACCGTAACTTTGATATACAATTTGTAGCCAACAGAACTAACTTTCATGAATGGCTAAACTCGTGGTTTGCAAAACACGGAAGAGATGGAAGGATAATGTGTAAGCTGGCACATCTGGAAAGCGAGATGTGAACATGTCTTCAAGAAGGAAAAGCAGAACAGTGCTCGAACGGCCAAGAAAATTGTGCAAAGCTGTTATACTACAATCCAATGAATGATGAAGAGTTAAAGTAACACAAGAGCTGTCATATAATAACTGCAGATTTATGGCAGTAAACATCAACAATGCCATATCCATGATGGAGCCAATCACAAACTCAGGAATAGGAATGACACTAGGAGATTTGAAGAAAAAACAAAAAAAGCAAGAGGGAGAGCAGTGGCTTGTAACACTAGAGAAAAAAATTGAACTAAAGGGAGCCTAGGCAGATTTTCAGTGGGCAGCAACCTGTGTGGAACAACATGTCATTTTCAAAAGTGTCTCGGAATGGATCCTTAAACTGACCAGCAAAAAGTTTGGAAAGACGAGAGCTACATACAAGACATGAAATCAGGGAAGATGAAGACTTCCATGACAAAGCAATAGATACCAAATCACCAATGCAGCTCACATTTCATTGATTTCAAACTACTGTAATCAAATACCATGAATGGACAGGAGAAAATATGAATGTTCTATTAAATAATTTATATAATCAGTTCTGGTAGACAAACTAAGGGAATGGAATCGCATACAATGTGACTCAAATGTATTTTCTTTGTAGAGGCTTCCTCCATTTTCGAAAGAAAAATAAAAAAAAATCAAGCAACAACTCACATTTAGTTGATGACAAGCTGTTGGTGCAACGAGACAGCAGTTGCAGTTGAGCTGATGAGCAGCTTGATGACAAGCTTCCCGAAGGGAACAACTACATGGAGTACTTGCTCCAAAAAATAATCTCCATTTCGAAATAAGCAGAAGGGAGAATGAGAACTCACCTGAAGATATAGACAAATTAAGGACCTCTCTGTTGGAGAGAATTACGAAGATTTAGCCTTGTTATACTACAATCCAATGAATGATGAAGAGTTAAAGAGTAAAAAAGAGCTGTCAGATTTATGGTAGTAAACATCAACATTGCCATATCCATGATGGAAATTGGAACCCATCACAACAAACTCAGGGATAGGAATGACGCTGGGAGATTTCGAAGGAAAAACAAAAGGAGGGAGATCAGTGGATTTTAACACTAGAGAATAACTTGAACTAAAGGGAGTCGAGGCAGATTTTCAGTGGGCAACAACACATCATTTTCAAAAGTGACTCATACCAATCCTTCAACTGATAGCGAAAAGTATGCAAAGGCAAGAGCTAGAAGATACGAAACTAGTGAAGACTTCGGATGACAAAGAAATGGGCATTGAAGGTTTCATCTTCACCGACAGATACCAAATGGTCCAAATCATAAACGCGACTAACTTATGTACTCCTAAGAAGTTGGTTGTCACTTGCCAGTGTCTAAGTTATCTTCACTAGTCTAAACGCACGCGCGATGCGCCTGCCATGCATTCGGTTCAATAGTTTTTGGATAAAAAATATCCATTTACAAAAGAATAATCATATGCACATTTTCTATATGATACTTTTGGATAGGTTAATCTTTGCAACACTAAGCCTTGGGAAAAAATCAAAAAAGAAGAGCCTTGGCAAAAATCAAAAAAGAAGAAGATATATTTTGGCAGCAACTTCAAGCTTTTTAGTAAAAGCTAATCCCAACACAATGGCACATGTCATCTCTCCATGGTCGATCCTGTCATGTATCATCTTTGCATTCCTTAAGCGCTTGGTTTCAGGGGAAGGGAAAATGTATACATGGCGCGTCCATCCTCCACATGTTCCTACAATTAAAGACATTTTCTTAATTTTATTTAAACTCTGCCGGTAAAAAACATATGGGAAGTTAATATGCAATGGTAACTTCTGGTTGAATTTCAACCATAAAATCCAGTATAAATGGCTAAACAGGTCACATGAAAACAAAAGAACAGTTAATGGAAACGTTAAGATCGATATATCAAGACAGACCACCAAAAGTCAGAACTCAAAATTCTGGCAGAACCTAATACTTCGCTTAAAAATATGTGCCAGAAAGCAAGTGTTCTTCTTTTTGAATAACAAATTCATTTCTAAATTAACCACACTAATATCATTCGAGTATCTTGCAAAAACTATTTGAGAAGCTCATAGTTGGCAATTCCCATCAGTATCATAAACAATTGGGCAAACCCTGATCAAGCAAATGGGATATTTTCTTGCTTTAGAAAATGTAAAAACAAAGTTAAAGCACAGTCCATCAACTGGGGTGTTAATTAGCTACGTATCTGATCATAGCCACTTGTTATCCATTAACCTCTACATAATTTTTAGATGCTTAATTTATCTCAAAGCTTGCATAACCATGCTTGGTTGTTCATAGCATGTCATAAATAAATTCGGATGTTTGCTTTTGTTACATTATGAATATATTGATCATGCTTGAGTTCCCAACAACATCGTTTTTATGTTTTAATACAACTAAGAACAACATTCTACACATCTCACTTCAACTCCATTTCCCATTAACACAACTAAGACTTATTTCCCCTTAGATAACTTAGATGTTGTTATTACCATCAACAAAACCAAATTCATCGTTCATGTACTAATAACTTGGTGACAAACCAAAATTCAGCTAAATTAAACAAACCTATCCTAATAACTAACACAACAAAGATGCTGTTAATTGCTTCTGATTCCTAAATTAGGTGTATATACTGTTAAAAAAAAAAGAAACTAAAACCCCATTGCTTTGTACTATGAATTGAAACAACATCAGTGCCAAATCTATGAAATACAAATTTAGACCAAAGTATTTCCACATAAAAATCTCATCTTTATTTCCCCTAAATCAAACCAAATAGAAAAAAGAAAAATAAAACTAAAATACCAAAATTCAAATCAATCCCAAATTTCTAATCTAATACTTTAAAGAAAAATTTACCTTGTTGAACTTCTTCACCACCCATTCGGTCATTGAAGATAATTTTCAGTCAAGTAGTTGTGTTTGTGTAGTTCGTTCGCCATCACCCTAACTTAATATACTACAAATCAGTTTCGTTAACTTTACTCCAAATTTTCTTAAAAATAATCTCGAAATTGTGAAATTGAAGTTGATGTAAAGCTAGGTTAGAGTGAAACCGATATTTAATCTAAACCACGAGAGAATTGAATTGGGGTTGAGTTAAAAGATTTCAACCGAAATCTCGAAAACCGAGTTGATGTTGATGTAATTTAGGTGATATTTCAATTGAAATCCTAAGAATTGAATAGGTTTGGTTAAAAGATTTCAATTGAAATCTTGAGAACTGATTTGATTTGAGAAGAAGAAAGGGGTTGGGGTTGGGGTTGGGTTTCTGTGCTCGATTAGAATAGAAGAAAGAAGAGAAAGAAAAGAAGGAAGAAAGTCAAATTATGTTTACCCTTTGTATGTTTCATATTAACGAAAATGTCGAAAATGCAGTGTGAAAGAAACGATTGACGGAGGTAAAACAGGCAATTCACTGGAAACGGTAGAAAACTTTGGACGGGAGAAAAGACCCCTTTTCTTTATTATAGTACTAGTGAAACCGCACGTGCGATGCACCTGCCGTGTGAACCGAAGACTAGCATTCTGCCTCGCCATTCTGTTTCAAAACTTCTAAAACAATCGCAAGAACATGGCGATGCATATAGACATTTCTAAATAAAAACTCACAATTTCACTACATCCTGTCACGGACTCGACTGATAATAAACATCAAAATTTTCAAGACCAAATAATCAAACTTTTGCATCAATAACTTCCCAATCCAAGTAGTCATTTACAAAAATAATTTTATGGCTTCAATTGAGAGTGCCATAGTCGAGCTTGCTAGGTTATTCTAAGGAGCTGATGAAAATTCTCCATTGCTTAAATTTCTCAAAGACTGGCAAAGAAATGTAATGTGACAATCAGATGAATAGACAAATCATTCTCTCCCTCGGCCAATCAAGCCTTATGATCGGGTACTACATGATCATGCAAAGAAATCCCCGCAATCTGCGTCGGCAAGTGACAACATTGGTTAGTTAGTTCAATAGAAAAAGACACATTCTAGTTCTCGGGATAGTATTAAAAGGCGGCACAATAAATTGACAAAAAAATTCATAAAATGATTAATGACATTGAAGAATAAATTGACAAGTGAAGAATCTAATACGCTTGGGGTCAAGTTTTTCTTTGGTTCCGTCGACCTTCGCTGAGGTTTCCCTTTTGTAGTTCATCCAATACATTTTGTGGAACACATAAATGACAATGTCTTAAATTCATTCTCTAAAAGCTAGTGTAACCCCTATTTTTTTTTTTCAATATTGATTTGTTAGACCCGCATTTTCATCGTAATAGCTATAAAATTTATATTTTGAAATTCTAAAATGGTACTTATCTAGATACCTTCAAACCATCTTCTCGTTCAACAATTGTAGTTACCTAAATACCTTCAAACTATCTTCTCATTCAACTTAACATTTGGGTAGGCTGGGACTTCAGAAATAATTCTGCAGCCTCCAAAATGACATTGAAATATTTAACTACCATCAAGGGGTACTTAAGTGGGTACTTGTAAAGCAGCAAGGGTTATCCAAGTGCAAAAAATAAGTTACTTATTTCTTTCGCACGTTCATAAATACCATTTTTAAGTCAAGATCACCTCCTTCGGCTTTGATATTTAATGGCATCAGGCCCAGATGGGTTCTTTGAGATGAGCATCCATTTGTACCACACGTGCAAATTAAATCACATTTATATAAAAATGATATAAAGCACTTTGACAATGACAACCTCACATATGTAAAGAGAAATGAGTAATGATCCAGAATCAAGTGTACCCAACATCGAGAGATCATCATCCATGCCAAGCCAAACATGATCATCATAGCTACTAACATACACAAGGTTCTTAACATTTGGTGGGAGGCAAGTTATTATCAAAAAATACTTGAAATGTGCGAAAAAGAATACCAAAACTCAAATTTTTTTGACTAAAATTTCTTTATTATAGTGAGATAAAGTTCGTTTTATTTTTTTTCATTTGTTTCCAATGTTTGGTTTTCAGTCTAATCTAAAAAGATTAATGGGGAGAAAAATGGGAAATGGTCCAAAGATTCTATTTGGGAACTGTTTCAAGCCAAAAATATGAATCGTTCGGGGACGCTCATGGTCTTTCTACAGCTACCTTACCGAGGTGTAGCTCATCATCTTTTCCGCTTTAAAATCACATCTCAAGTACCCGAACACGTAGTGGGCATGTTGCATCATCCATGGAAGCTCAAGCTACATGGTAATACATATGATCCTACCATATGGTATTTCCACCACTACTGTTGGGAATGAACAAATAATGGATCGCATACCAGGTGGTGGACCATTCAGCATGGTTTGTGATCTACTTTTCACTTGTCGCACCCAAATGTACAATGGGCGGTTGTAAAGTAAAAATGATTACTAAAGAATCATTACTAAAAAAAGATTAATATGCTTATACATATTCCATTCCCATCAAATTTCTTTACTCCAAATTAATGCTCTTAATGTTTAACCCCCTATAGCTAGCTAAGTTTTCTCATTGCAAAAAATGAAGTAGATAATTGCATCTATTAAGCTAAAAGCCAAAGTTAATTATTATCTTCACTTAGACACAGGCTTCTTTCCCTATCTCTAACTATGTCTAAAAGACTAAACTCACCTGTGTTTGCCGGGTTCAATCACACCAGCACTAATTGTTCTATGTCATCAGCGTGTGGTGTAGAGCTTAAGATCCTAACTCAAAGCAAAGTTAATACTACACAAATATCTCAATGTGTTTTTTTACAGGAAATTTTTCTAACAATTAAGATTAAAAAATGACCAAGCATGAAGTTAGCAACAATAGTAAGATTGCTAGCGCTAATGTTGTCTTAACCGTGAAAGACAGAAATTGAGTGTTAAGTAACTACCAAGTGAATAGATCAAAACATGTAGAGACAAAATATTTGAATTAAAATTTACATGAAAACAAAATCCCCGATTACCCAATTTAAAACCCTAAATTTTCACATTCTAAAATTCTAAAACCCAAAGCCTGACAATACAGTAAATGAAATTCATAGAAGAATACTACCTCTGAACCTGAAATTGACTAAAAAAAAATTATCTACTCAAGATAAAAAAATTTACTTACTTCTTGTTTATAGGATTTTTGACTGCAATTACAGAATAATCGGTCAAAACTCCTAGATAAACGATACCATATCCAACACCTTCACATTTTGTTTGATGAAAGTATCAAAGTACTATAAAATTCTCTTATCAATTGTTTAGATGAACCAATTATTCCTTTATAAAATAATTTGATTGTGAAACTGAATTTGATGTAAAGTTAGGTTAGGTTAGAGTGTGACCGAGATTTCAATCGAACTGGGGTTGGGTTGGAAGATTTCAATTGATAATCGTGAAAACTGATTTGATTTGGCGGACGAGTTTTCTGCGTGGTTGATTTGGGAACGAAGAACAAAGGGGTTGGAATCTCTGCAATCTATATTGGGAAGAAGAGGTAAGAAGAGAAAAGAGGTCGGAAATGTATATATTTACCCCTGACGTTTTCCAAATTAGCGAAAAAGTGTATAGGCGAAAGAAAAAACGGAGGGGTTGTTTGGTCTATTCACTGGAAACGGCGGAAATTTTTGGACGGGAGAAACGACCCCTTTTCTTTATTATAGTAAGATAAGATATAAGATAAGATATTGGAACTGGTGTGACCTACCGAGTCAGATAGTTGTGGGTGCCTAACGTTTCTTTATTGAGTAAAGTTCTAGCCATCTAGGTGGACGTCAAACGAAACGAAACGTACAAAAGAATTAGTAGCGCAGAAAATCTTAAACTCTAAACCGTACGTTAACTAATCCGGCTGGGATGCTAGAATTCCGTTCATGAGAAGACGCCAAACGATATCTATGACTATGACCATATGAGCCACATAAATTTAAACTCAATATCGTCGTCACTACTGATACAATATTTATGGGTCTGCAAATTACTGATCAAAAAAGAATTGGGTTAAGCTGGAATCTTATGAGAGACAAATGCGAAGGGAGAATAGGTTGTATCTATAATTCATAAGGTTGTAGCATCCGAATCATGTCATTATTTGGACTCAGCAGTCTCATAAATAAGCAAGTAGCTCAAAATTTTAAACATGTATATGTAGAACGAGCTAGCTCGACTACCGTGTCATATTTCCTGGATCTAGCCCCCAAAAGTTATAGAAACCATTAAAAACTCTTAACTTTTATCTTATAATTCATATTTAGTCCATTTAATATTTTACATTTAATCCATTGAAATTCACATTTTTGCATATGTTTTATCCTGACTCGCCACTGACTCTGCTGTATTATTCTATTTCTAGGAACTTTTCTAGATACACTTTTTCAATATCTTTCTCTGCCTCCTTCCATGCGAGTGTTTTTTTCCTTTCTTTTTCCTCTTTCGCCCAAGGTGTGTTTGAATCGTGTATCATTTCGAGAACCCATTAATCTTCATTCCCCAAGATGCAGCCGCAATACATAGTTATATCCAATTATCCATCTAGGTGTAATAAAGCACTACTAGATGTGCTTATACACGGATGACTTTCGAGCTTGGCCAGTAGCTAGACATTTAATATGTATATACGCTTAGTTTGACAACAGTGACTCTGTGGCCCAATGGATAAGGCGCTGGTCTACGAAACCAGAGACTCTGGGTTCGATCCCCAGCAGAGTCGAATTTTTTAATATTGTATGGTCTACGAAATTCCAATTTTTTTTTTTTTTTTTTTTCAAGACAAAAAACTGAAGTCTCAAATGTCAAAAGGTAATAATAATGCATGAGGTGAATCTTCAAAGGTGGCAAAAGGTATATCGCACAAATTTAATACCTTAATGGCAAACTTAAAAATTCCGAGTATTGTATTCTCCAAACAAGAAATCTCTTCTGTTATAAATTCAATTTTAGCTTATGTTAATACTTCTAAAGATGTGCTTGTGACGGGGAATTGGAAGAAGCTTGATTGCTCTTGCTTTTAAGGATTGGTTTGCACCAGCTTGCAATAAAAAGTCTTGTGAGATGGTGGAGGTCTACTATTTAAAAAAAGCTTGTACCAATATTATTGTGCATCAATTTATTGGGGTTCGACTCCGTGTAGGTGGATTGCGCTAAATTCATATGGAAGATCGGACATAATTTTGTCGATATGGAATTCGCTTATATATGATTATTGTTGATAAGGAATTCGGTTATATACGATTGAAGTTGATGACTCTCTCTCGAAGGTATTTTTACTATAAGTTTTCTTGTGCCTATTTGGATGATAACTTCCGTTGGGTTTTAATTGGTGTTTATGGTCCTTGCAATGTGAATGAAGAAAAAACAAATTTTATGAATCTTGCTATCTTGCATGGTTATTGGAATGGATTGCCTTTGTGCTTCGATGGAAATTTCAATGAGATGAGATGCATGGTGGAGATAAGAGGTTATCGTAGAGTTTAAAATTCAATGAAATTGTTCGATGAACTGTGCAATGACTTGGACCTTGTGGACTTGCCTTCTTCTGGTGCGAAGTACACTTTGAGTAGACCACCTAATAAGAAGCACAAAATTGACCTTTTTTTTCCGCATTGGGAAGATCATTTTCTAACTATCAACTTCAAGAGCCTTGCAAGACCTTTTCATATCATTTTCCTATCGACTTATGCTCAAAGGACTTGGATTTGGGTGCTACCCTTATCGATTTAAATTAGCTTGGCTTAAAGGAACCAACATAGTTTCTTTATGAATTTATTGTTGGAATCTTTTTCTTTTGGAGGTAAGTCACGTGAATGTTTTTCAAAGAAGTTACATGCTTTACAAGAGAAGTTGAAGTATGGAATAGAGAGGTCTTTGGGAACATTGATAGGGCTATATATGGACATGACACTTAAGAAGATGAAAAAGTCAGACGATTTAAATGATGATGGGGGATTTACCGTGTTTAAGAAGACATGCTTGTGACGTCTATAGTTGAGTTTGAGGTGGCTCATAGTCGTCAAAACACAATGATGCGCCAAAAGTCAAGAGTTAGATATTTTCGAGATGGAAATAAAAATAGAAAACATTTCCATCGAGTGGTAAAAATATATAGAGATTTTAACAACATCAACAACCTTCGTATCAATGGGTGGTATACCGGAAACAAAGAAGAAATTAATCAAGAAAGGTATTACAAATTATTTTGAGTTAGCGAAAAAGTATGAATCGTCAAAGAATCAAGAATATGTGTCTCAGGCGTATTGATGAGAATGCAAATTAATGTAAGGTTGGAGAGGAATTTTAGTGAAGATGAGGTTATAAATATAATTAAGGATTTGGGAGTTGATCGTGATCCGGATTCGGATGGCTTTCCTATGAAGTTCTTTATTGTCGGTTGGGACTTCTTAAAAGAACATTTCACGAAGGTGTTCGAAGAATTTCCTGAACAAAATGTTCTTAATAGGTTCGTTCAAAAATAATTGTATTTCCCCGAACCCTAAGAGATTGGGTGTTGAATAACTAAAAGATTTTCGTCACATTAGTCTTATTGGGAGTGTGTACAACATCATTTTAAAAGCCTTAGCGAAGCGATTAAAGATAACCTTCCTACTTTAATCTCATCCTCAATCTAGCTTTATTAAAGGAAGACAAATTTTTGATGGAATATCGATAGCGAATGAGTTGTGGATTCTAGACTTCGTCATTACTAAGATTGGTTTGCAAGCTTGATTTTGAAAAGGCATTTGATAATGTGAATTGGAATTTCTTAAATGAAGTTGATACAAATTGGGTTTTGGTGGTGTTTGGAGATCATGGGTTAGAAATTGTTTAACATTCTTAAAGTTTTCGGTTCTTGTGAATGGATTGTCTTATGGATACTTTGGTAGTGAAAAAGGACTTCGTCAAGGTGATCAATTATCTCCTTCTCTTTTTACTATCGTAAGTGAAACTTTAAGTTGTGTGTTGAGCAAAGTGCAAGAAAAATTTCGGGTTTCTCGATGAAGGAGGGGGAACAAAAATAAATCACTTGCAATTCACCGATTATTTTTTTTGATGCCAAGAGAGAACAAGTTAATGCTTTTCGTTACCAACTTTTTTGTTTCGATCTAACTTCGCGTTTGAAGAGAAGTTTCTCTAAGAGTAGGTTTTTTGGCGGTGCGGTTGAAGAGGAAATTAAAAATTATGCTAACATGTTAGGTTGCAATGCTAATTTTCCCGGTATCTACCTTGGGGATCCATAGGGCGGCTCGCAAAAATGGGAAAAAACTATTGAAACTTGTGGGGAAAAAATTGTTTTATAGAACGGAAATACTATTCAAAGGGGATATAATTAAGTCAATTCTTATCAAAAGTGTTTTGGCTAATTCACTAATTTACTATATTTTCCGTTTTTATTGCCTCATGCCCCGTAACAAAGAAAATTGAAAGGGTAACAAAGAAAATTGAAAGGGTAGAAAGAAATTTCTTATGGGACGGTGACCCAAATAAGAAAATAATACATAATGTTTGATGGTCAATGGTCTCTAAACCAAAAGGAAAAGGTGGTCTTGGTATACGAAGAGCTAAGAAAGTGAATTAGTCTTCTCTAAAGAAATGGTGGTGGCATTTTGGTTTAGAGAAAAATGTTTTATAAAGAAAAATTATAGTTAAACAAATTGGTGAAGCATCCACCGTATGGGAAACTCTACAACCCAAAAGATCAAAATGAGGTAGCTTGTAGTTTAATAATATCTATAAAGAGTCGAAGATTTTAATAATAATATAAGATTCAAAATTGGGTAGAGTAAGGAAACTAGATTCTCGGGAAGATTGTTGGCTAAATGACAGATGATTATGTGATATTTTCCTTCAGGGTATGAAGCTTAAAGGACCAAAGAGTTTGTGATAAGAAGGAAATTTATGTCTAGACAAAGATACTCACAAATCATCTCAAATGAAGTCCCCACAATATCAAATATTCTTTCTTCCATCTCTCCACACAAGTAGGTTTTTTGGGTCAGATATGATCATGGTCAATATATGGTTAAGAATTGTACGAAGAACGAAAGAGATATGAGAAAATATTCATAACAAATGTTGTGTGGAGTATTGAGTATCATTGCAAAATAAACTTCTTTCTTTGGCTTGTTTTTCATGATAAGGTAATGACGAAGGATAAACTTATAAGAAGGTGTATGGATGTCTCAAGTGTTTGTTGTTTTGCGAGGAACATGATGAAATTAGCTCGCACTTATTCAATGATTGTTGGAAGACCTGGAGAATTTGAGATTATTTTGTTGATAGATGTCACCTTCGATGGACTGATGATTCAAATGTTATCATAACTGTCAAATATTGGAAGTTTAATTTGGGATATGAAAGACTTAGTATAATATGGAATAATATGCCGGTTGAAATATGGTGGTGTATTTGGAGAGAGCAATATGCAAATGATCTTTAGAAAACAGTAAAGAAAAATTTGGTAAGTACCATTACAAATTTGAACTAAAAGTTTTCTTTTAAGCCGAGTCAAACATAAAGATGTTAGGTCTAACGGAGAATATGGTGATAGCACTTTGGGACTCTTTATTCCGACCTTCATGAACTTTTTTTGTTTACTTTTGGGTTCACAAATACCTTTTTGGTTCCCTGTTCTTTTTTATTTTATTTTTATGGTTGTATTCATTGGGTTTAGATATCCCTTCTCGGTACCTAATTTTCAATAAATTTCCTCTTTAATTAATCAAAAAAAAAAAAGATAGTTGTGCAGGAACCCATATGCATCCAATGGAGGTAACTTATACGGCTGGTTATCATAAACTTAGAATAGATAGAACATTTAATGATTTTAATGATACCGCTATTGCAAGATTTCTACGGCATGATACTAGAAGATTTGTGGCATGCTTCGGAAAGCATATTTACAAAGATGATAATAACCCGGTGAACTTTGGAATATTTGTGCGGGTTAGGAGTTGTGGTGGATATGGGTATCTCTAATATGGAAGTGAAAGCGTATCCTCCTACATTTTAGAGATCAAATAATTCTTTAATGTTGTTTTGTTCAACCATCAATATAGAGAAGCCAATTATGTTGCTAATAGATTAGCTATAGATTCTGCGAGTGAGAGCGATGTCGGAGTGTGGATAGATAATTCACCAAGTTATTTACAGAGTGTTTTGAGTGAAGATTTACAACAAGTGAGCCTTTGTGCGAACAATTAAAAGAGTTTTAAGTTAGTTTTTCAGGCTTTTGCTAGTGTACAAAAAAACATATTTTTTTTTCTTTTTTGCAAGGTATGTTTTGATTTTGTTCAACAAGGATTATTCTTCTCCCGATTACTTTTGTATTAATGGTATTTATCAAGATGACAATATGTGAACCGGGAACGGACCTATGAGAGGGATAACTTGGGTTTTAGCCCGGTAGTCCCCGAGCATTTTCCTGGGAGTTTCAACAGTAGTATATGATGAGGCAGCCTAAAAAAAATTATCAACTCATGCCTAAATGAAAATAACATTTATTATTATCTCCCTCTTTGAAATCGCACACCTTCAAAACCTGTAACATAATCCTTGCTCGAGTTAACTTCAGTTGTTGATGATGTAACTCAACATTAGTTTTCTGTAACACCTGGGATTCCAAGAGTTGCTGAGATTTCTCGAGAAAATTAATACCTTTTAATGTACCTTCTAATTCTTTCAACTGCCTGTTCATCCCATTAAAAGTATTCATATTCCATAATTTCATAAATAACTTTATATATAAAATTTCTTTGCAAAAACGAAACTGGGACTACCATAAAAGTCTAACATGCTTCTCCAATTCTTCGCATTAATCAAAAACTCTTTGTTATGCATCTGACAAAAAAAATTAAAAAAAATCAAAGTAACAAACTGATTCTTATAACATTATGCAATTCAAACAAAATAAGATTGTGGTTAGATTCGAGATGAAATAAAGTAGTCTAAGTTGCTTGACTACAATAATCATTCATTTCTGTAGAAACCAACGGTCTGTCAAGCAAGCAAAGTAAAAGATCTTCTCTTTTCTTAGGCCAAGTACATAAGAGAGTTACTAGGGAAAATTTCCACATACATTAGAAAATTATTATTATTATTATTTTGAAAATTATCGACTTATATTAGAAAATGACTACTTGAACTAGCTCACTGAGGTTATCCCAGACATGAATATGCCTTTGAAAAGCGCCAAAATCACCAAATTTTAGAAAAAAAAAAATACATAAGGAATAAAATAAAAGACTATAAAAGATTGGATATGCATATGTTGTGTCATTACAAACCTTTTTAAGGAAAATTCATTGTGGCACAAATCCATAAAATTACAATAAAATTAAAACTACCTAAAAATATAAAATTGCATTCGTTTTCTATGAGTATTCAATGAGTTATCTAGTAAAGCCCGCAATATATATGTCGCCACGAGCAAGTAAAAAGGTAATTTTAGTTTTTTATATAACCTTAGGATCAAAATAACCGGCGTGTTTCTATAAACGCCATCAACAACGATAGAGAGGGAAAATTCTTTCAACTCAGGAAAAAACACTAAAAAGCGCTCCAAGAACCAAACCCTCACATTTCACAGAAAACCTTATTCTCTCAAAGTCATTGTGTCAATGGATAAATCATCATCAACATCATCTTCCACTTTCATGAGATCACCAAGGATTGGCATGCCTAAATCACCTCCTCCACTAGTACCTGGAACAATTTTTTCTACTATCAAAATCCCTCAATTCTCTACAATTTCAAAGAAAATCGTAGTTCTATATCGTCATTTATACTCAAAAACCTAAGGATTTGTATAATTACTTAGTTCCCGGAAAGATTTTTTCAAGAATTTGATATAATAGCTATTGTCGAAGGAGATGGAGTTGTTAGTGATAGAGTTAAGAATGAGTTCCGAATCGACATCTATCAACGTGAAGATATCGAGAGATTGCTGCAAGATAAGGCTGGTTGTATATCAAAGTTTGAATCAGCTGTTAGGTGTTTTGGATTCTTGATGTCCAAGAAGAAATTCATCTTCACCAGGGCTGTCTCATAGTTTCTGGAGGCTCTAAGCGTGCCTTAAAATTTGGGCCTTTTGCGTACCAACAATATATTATAAATTTTTTCTTAAAAGAAATTTAGTGGTCATATCTATATGGAACTAGCAATCAGTGTTTCACACACAATCTTTGAAGTATGCTTAACCACATTCTTACATATTATCATAATACGTATCACTGAATATACGGATGCATATGGTTTTCCACCAAACAACATTCTACTCTCTTATGAATATTTATCTAAAAATCATATTGTATTTAAAAAATTATATGTAATAAAATACTATGACGTATTGAATTTTTAACACATGGGAGATATTTTTAGCAATTAAATTAGTTTTAATGCGCACAATAAATACATTAACGAAGATAATTGCATGCATTATCGAGTCTTGTCTTTTTTTTTTAAACTATTATTGTAATATATATTTATCTAATAATTAATATTATGCATTAACTACTTCTTTATATAATTGTCAATGGAATTTATTTAGTTAAGTTGTTCATTGATGATGATTTCCATACTTAATCTTTATGAATATATCTTTCGTCGTTATTTTCCATGAGAATGTTATATTCCACCATTTTTTTTGTTATGAGCGATGTCATGATAATCTTCAAAAGTTATGCTAATAACTCTAACGTTCTTCCTTGAATAACTTAAGATGAATACTTTTGACTATTAATCTTTGGTTTACATCTTCTTATGAGATTTGTTGAATTCCGAGAAAATTATTTTTCTAGTAAAAAGGATCATGTTTGTTGTTCTCTTTTGAGAATGACATTTAATGGGGAGTGTTTTTAATTGAACTTACGCTATAGTTGACATCTTTGGGGGAGTATGGTTGTGTACATTAGGATAGTAAAGTATCGTTAATAATTCTACCATGAAAGAAACTAAGTTGTGAAACTTAATGGAATCATCATTAACGTTATGATTGAATTTTTAGTCTCGTTTGTTGGTGTAGGATGTTAGTACCGGAAGCGATAGAAATCAACACATCTTTATAAACTTCTCAATAGGAAGTGGTTTTATTAATCTCTCATTCAATGTCACGACAAGTAAAAGACGCGGCCTTTATATAGGCTTACAGACTTAATTGCCAGAACTAGAAAATAAAGGAATATCACTACAAAATCTAAACAAATAAATAGGAAATCCTAGGAAAATCAAAAGAATGTGATATCATGCCAAAGCTGCATAATATCTCTTATTTCCTAACTGAAATATCCAAAAGTAACCAAAGTCGGACAAAGTTTCCATAAATGATTAGCGATTATGGTTTCGGCGCTCCATTTCCTCAAGGTAGGATTGAGCCATGTTGTACACTACATCATTCTCCCGGGGAAGGAGGAAATTCGCCTCGAATTAGGCAGGTCGGGAAGGTCATCATCGGACAAGTCAAGTAGTAGGGAATGAGATGACCTTACATTAAACACATCTGCGGTCTGAATGTGACTTGGAAGCTTCAAACGATACGCATTAGAATTGATTTTCTCAATGATTTCAAGCGGACCAACCTTATGAAAGTACCCAATTTGTTGTAAGTACCACTGGAAAACGTTCTTTAGTAAACACGGCCCAAACAAAATCGCCGACTTCAAACTCAACATGAGGACGATGTTTATCTCAATTGTTTTATATTTAGTGGAAGAAGCCACCAAGTTAGGCTGAGTAATTTCATGAATCATTGCGGTATTGAATTAAAGCATCCGCCGTAGTATGTACTTTCGTTGAAGTCGGGAGCAGTGCAAGATCAAGGGACGGCGAGGTTAAAACCACATACCACCGGAAGGACTAAAACCGGTGCTCTTATGAATAGCCTTGTTAAAATCAAATTCCGCTTGAAAAAAATGTTGATCCTTTGTTTAGTATCGACCCCACCAAACTCCGAAGTAAGTTTCCAAGAGAACGGTTCACCACCTCTGTCAATACGCCCATCCGTTTGTGGATGGTAAGCACCGCTGAATTTCAAATCGGTATGCAATAATTTCCATAAACACCTCCAAAAATGACTAAGAAACTTAGAATCACGATCTACGATACAATTGATTGGAAGACCATGAAGGCGATAAACATTTCGAAAAAATAAAAGAGCCACATTTCTTCGCATCTCGTAGTCTTTTTGCGAGGCTACAAAATGTGCCATTTTTGAGAATCTGTCAACTATTACAAAAATAGAATCCATTCCTTGTTGAGTGCGAGGCACACCCATAACAAAATCCATGCTAATGTCGGTCCACGGCTTGGATGGAATTGGTAATGGCATATATAAACCAACATTCGTAGCAGACCCCTTAGAGACTTGACAAATATGACAGCGAGAGACATACCGTTGCACCTCTTTAAACAATCTCGGCCAAAAATAAGATGTTGAAATCAGTAAAATGTTTTGTCACGACCAAAATGGCCTTCATTATGTAATTCTTGAATGATTTTAAGGCGCCAACTATGATCGAGTATACATAATCGAGTACCCTTGAAGATAAACCCGATCGAGAAGAATGAACTAGGAGTTGTTTTCTGCCTTGATAGTGTCAAAACAAGGGAAAAAATGGATCAGTCTTGTATAATTCAGAAAAAAAGAATCAAAGCCCGAGCACCTCGTTATGCGGTGAAGTTAGAAGACTTCGTCGACGACTTAGGCCATCCGCCACACGGTTTTGAACACCTTCCTTGTGCTTAAGAACAAAAGTAAAGTCCTGCATATAATTAGCCCATTTTACAGCGAGCATTCATCTTGTCTTGATTTCCAATGTGTTTTAGAGCATCGTGATCGGTAAAATAATACAAATTAATGAATCAAGTAGTGAGCCAGTGCTTAAGTGTTTGAATGATTGCATAAAATTCTAACTCATAAGTGCTGTAATTACGCTTAGGTCCATTCAAGTTCTCATTTGAAAAACGCGGCGGTTTGCTTGCTTGGATTAACACAAGCACTAATATCCACCTTAGAAGCATCAAAAGATGAACCTCAAATGGTAATGAAAAATTGGGTAAAGCTAAGATAGAGTGAACACAATTTCTCTTGAAAGCAATTCAAAGCTTGCGATCGCGTCCATCGGTCCATGAAAACTTACCATTCTTTATACAATCGGTGATTGGAGATGCGATAGTACTGAAGTGTGGAATAAATCTTCTATAAAAAGAGGCAAAACCGTGAAAACTCCGGGCTTCATGTAAAGTTTGAGGACACGGCCAAGTACGAACAACATCCAATTTCGAATCATCAACAGAAATACCATCTTTGGAGACGACATATCCCAGAAATAAAATACGATTCGTACAAAATACACACTTCATAGTAGCAGCATAAAACAGTTGTTGTCACAATACCAATAAAACCCGAAGATGAGACAAATGGGATTTCAAGTTAGTCTTATAAATTAGAATGTCATCGAAGTAAATGACAACAAACTTACCAGAATTGTTGAACTTTATACATCACCCGCATAAAGGTACTAGGAGCATTGGAGAGACCGAACGGCATTACTAGCCATTCATATAAACATTGCCTAGTTTTAAAAGCGGTTTCCACTCATCACCCGGCGAATCTGGATCGATGATAACCACTTCTTAAATCAGTTTGCTAAAAATTGTATCACCGTGCAAGTGATCCAATAAATCATCTAGGCGAGGAATGGGGAAACGATACTTTACCGTAATCTTATTAATAGCACGACTATCCCACACACATGCGCCAAGTACCATCTTTCTTAGGGATTAATAAAGTCGGAACAACACATGGACCGAGACTTTCCCTAATAAGACCCTTCTCTAATAGTTCCCCACTTGACGTTGTAGTTCGGCATGCTCTTTAGGGCTCATACGATAGTGCGGACGATTAGGAAGAACCGAACCGAGGAACAAAATCTATTCGATCTTTGGATATCTCGAGAGGGAGGTAGCCCATAGGAAGGTCCTTGGAAATATGTCTGCGAAGTCTTCCAATAACCCCTGAACACAAGAAGGGACTTCCAAACTACTTGAATTAGCCTGAGGAACCAGCGACAGTATAAACACCATGCCAATATCTAGCATCTCAGTTTCAAATTCACGCCAGGAAAGCAAATTTGAAGAAACAAGAGAGAGAGTGGAAGGAACCAACTCTTTTGATGGAATTAATGTTATACGAGTAGAATTAAATGTGAAAGAATATGAATTCTTTTTACCATCATGACTTACGCCCCTATCAAATTGCCATGGTCGCCCCAACAAGAGATGGAAAGCATCCATTGTCACAACGTCACACCAAACACTATCTTCGTACAACGACCAATAGAAAATTCATAAGACAACGTTTGAAATAGTTACCTCGGAACCTTTATTGAGCCAATGAAGAGAATACGGATGGGGATGTTTTCAGTTGCAATTTCAACTTACGGACAGCCTCTTCCGAAACTACATTCTCACAACTTCAGTCGGTATCATCGACAAATCTTATCGCCCACGGTACAAGTTATCTCAAATATATTCTTTTAAGCCGCGACTCATCATAAAGAACTTTTGGAGTTAGGAAGGGCTGACGAAGAACCATTAAACATTCACCTTGATCTCCGAGGCAAAAATATTTCATTTATCTCATCAGTATTGTCATCAGCGTCACGAAAATACCATCCTTTGCATCACCGTCAACTAGTAACGCCTTACGATGTCGCCAACTTTACGGTGATCATTCGCAAAATGACCCGGATCTCCACAACGATAACACTTGACAGATTTCATGGAATACTAACACCTTGTTGTGCGAAGCATTCCGTGAAGGACAATAGGAGGATTTGCTAACTGTCGCCGTAACATTCTTACGGGAAAATTATTTTTCAAAGCGCAAAGCACGTTGATGTACTTCGAAACAAAATAATAATCAAATAAATTAAGCGTGTCTTGAAAAGTTTGGCGCAAACCTCTACATGTAAGCGGTAGAAAAGTTGTTCTTCGGTGTCCATAATTCCTAACCGAGTAACCAAATCATAAAATTCTTTCGTATACTCGTCAATTGAACAAAAACCTTGGCGAAGATTTTGAAGACGAATATACAACTCTCTGGTATAGTTAAAGGTAAAAAACGCTGTACGCATACACTTTCAAGCCTTGCCCAAGATGAAATAGGTGGTTTACCTTGTTGAATGTGTGATGCTTTCTAATTGCCGCCACCAAACAAGACCCTTCCTCGAAAGCGGGTAGTAACAAGATGAACCACACGAGAGAGCGGTACCCTCTTAAACTCAAGCACTTCTTCCATGGTAGAAAACAGTCCGATACAATCTTCCCGTCAATCCACTACCATGAAACTCGAGGAATCTCTCACGCGGAATGTTGATTCCCAACTTCTAGTGAGTCCGTTCATGATGCAAGTTCTCCCTTGCACGCCAGCAAAGGGTTTTCGATTATCATCATCATCGGTTCCTTCGGTGTTTTGATTCATCAGGAAGATGGCGGCTCTCATTTCGTTCAAAGAAAGTAGTTACTTGGCCCAAGATTTGCTCAGCGTAGCGTGAGTTAATCGTACCTTGTTCTCTCGTCACCTCATCAATCAAAACTTCGCGAGGACCACCACGACCTCGCCACGAACCATGATTGAAGGATCGATACCCAATCCGAATACCAAATGGTGTAGGATGTTAGTACGAGAAATGATAGAAATTAACACATCTTTATAAATTTCTCAATAGGAAGTGGTTTTATTAATCTCTCATTCAATGTCCGACAAGTAAAAGACACGGCCTTTATATGAGCTACAGACTTAATTGCCGAACTAGAAAATAAAGGAATATCACTACAAAATCTAAACAAATAAAGAGGAAATCCCTGGAAAATCAAAAAGAATATGATATCATGCCAAAGATGCATAATATCTCTTATTTCCTAACTGAAATATCCTAAAGTAACCCAAAGTCGGAACAAGTTTCCATAAATGGTTAGCGATTATGGTTTCAAGCTCCATTTCCTCAAGGTAGGATTGACCATGTTGTACACTACATCATTTGTTCTCCTAATGGATTAATTCATGAAGGACCTAATTCTCATCAGCTTTGTCAACTTTGTGACAAAGGGGTCAGAAAAATTAATACTCTGCTAGTAATGACATATGGATTTTCGTTGCATTATATTCACTATACCATATCCGGATTTTGTCGAGCATATCTTCATCGATTAAATTTGTAACACTTATATGCCGTTGCAGAACGTTGTGATAAAAATTGTTATCGTTTTTTGTAACAAGTTTTTCTTGTGACAAATTGATTACGGTCACATTTAAGAATTGTTACAATAATTAATAGTAACTTGATAACCTAATTTTAAGATTCGACATTGGCTCATTTGTCACAATAACTATAACTTGAATTTAATTGTAATTCTAACTTTGCAACAATTCGGTGATGACACGTGTACGCCGGGTATACAACTATTAACCTTTGGACACGTGTCACTTTTTCTTAAAACTTGATAACACATATAAGTTTGCCCACTTTTTGCAACAAACTCTCAATGGACACTGTCATTTTTAATCGATATCTTTAACGTTTAAATTGTTATTCTCATTTGTATGACTTTAAGATGATGATACGTGTTGATTTTTTCACAATTTTGGTCTGATTAACTTGAGTGACAATTCTTCAATTACAATTAAAAAAAAATGGATAGTCCAGGTCATTCTCATGGACTGGCCTTCCAATTTACAAGGCCTTACAATTAAACTGAAACACAGGCTGCATAAGAAACACAGCCTGCACAATACAACAACCTAACACGAAACACATGCATGCAATTTTTTATTTTCAATCGTCATACATTACAATTTGTAAACTATCCATAATTTACAATTCTTACATACAAATTTATAAAAGAGTCATTCATTGTTCATTATGAACAAACATACAAATATGATTGCAAGTAACAAAAAAAAATTCCTAGGCATATTTACTTAACACGGGATGCCAACGATCACGTCGAGGTTTGGATTTAATTTTTGTAAGTTTCTTATCTGTGGAATAACATTGAGTTTGTTGTGTTTAGCATTTGAGTGTGCACGGGAGAGCAGAGGTCGATGTCGAATGCCCTACATGAGATAAACAAAACAACCAAATCAAGTATGAGAACAAATGCGAAACAAGCTGACCAATTAGCGGAAAGCCAATATATGGACATCAAAAAAATTAAATTCAAAGATAATATCTTATTTGGAATAAGAATCGCATGAAGCACTCCGGTAGATTTTAGAGATTTGTTTGACTTGCCTCCACTTGCAAGGGTCTTTCCTCCCTTGGGGTAAGGAGTACCTTGACGAAGACCCTTCTTTCTTGCCATCGCACACTGCAAAAAACGTGGAGCCCGATTACATCAAATTAGAACGAGATAAGAAAATGGTGACAACATAACAATCCAACAAAGCAAGTAAAATGAAAAAGATTTTTCACTTGACTTCTGAGGAGTTTCTACTTTTAACATTTTTGTCCAAGAGTGGGCTTCTTGTTAGCAACTTCAGCAAGTCTCTTATTTCCATGTAATAAACACATAAAGTTATAGTTGGTCAGCAGTGACAAATAGAGAGTTAATTATAATATGTATGTGCGCTCATCTTCCTATCTAGCAAAAATATACATGTAAAGAATAAGGGGTGAACATATCATGGAAGTAGTACACCATATGTTTCAAAAAGTATATTGTGCTTCAAAGTGACAAACGATACTACTCATTGGGATAACAGCTATGTGCGAAATAAAAGTCATCCATGCAAATTCTAAATGGGAGGGTAATGTTAAAGTTGTTATCTATCGTTGTTGAATCTTCTATTATAGGTACTCAACGAATACATGAAGAATCGAAGTAGAACATGAAAATTCAAGTTTCGGAAATCAAGAAAGTATCATGTCATTTGTAATGAAAGTCAAACTTACAACAGTTCAAATGTATTTCAAAATTGTTTTCACTAAAATTGAAAAAGGAGACATTTGTTAGTGTAAATGCACGGTTGAACCTCTAGGTATTGATATGGCAAGTATGTTATCAAATTTAAATGCCAAAATTATTCCGATTTATAGCCTCCTAAAGTTAACTTTGGTTAGATTTGGTTAGGTAGTAAATTCATTGGTTCATCCAAGTTACTCTTGAAGATTAAATATTGAAGATTACGAAGACATCATTTGAAGAACTTCATCAAAGATTAGTAACAATGATTGATTTTTATTTCAATTTAGTTTCCTTCAATCTATCTATCTATCTAAGAAAAATCAAAGTCTTTAGTAAATAATCGAATCACAAAGATTTTTCTTGTCACAAACCAACTCTTTGGCTAAAGTTTAGTGAAATTCAATGTCAAGCTCATGTTTATCGCTTTTTCGAAACTAAAATCAAGTAGATATTGTCTCATGAGTTTTGAAAGTTTAGGTTCGCAAACCTACTTAAAAAATTTGTTTGAAATTTCAATTCCATACATATTGGGTTGTGAACCTATGTTTTAAGTTCTCAAACCTAAAAAAAAGACTAAAAGTTTCAGAACTTGTCTTTGGTTTGAATTCGCGAACCTAGTGGAGAGAGAAAGCTTCATGAACCCAAACTTACCGATGTTCGCGAACCTAAATTTTGAGTTTGCAAACCTTACTTAGAAAAATTTCTCCTGACACTTTTTTAATTTAGTTCGTGAATATAAAATCTTAGGTTCGTAAACCTGAAGGTACAAAACGTCCAAAAACTCTTTTCTGATAATTGTTGTACTTGCTTTATTTGTTTTTAAATAAAATTGTTCGCACTCTTAGAAATTATTATTTTTAGCTAATTCTTTTACGAGAAAAGTTATGATGTTTTTTCCAAGAATTGATCAAACTTGAGCTAGAAGTTTGAGTCTCAATTCAGGTGGTTACAACTTCGAATGCACACACCTAACTTTAGCAGTTTGAGGTTATCTTCGGAGGAATCATACATATGGTAATTGCTTCATGCTTAATTGTTTCAGTACACTTCAAACTACGAGATAAAAAAACCAATGCAAGTAAAGTTCTATGTAAATAAACAAACATTTTGTATCTCAAGACATAACTTAAATTTAGAGCACCGAGAATTACTAGGGTTGGAAAAATCATTGCTTACGTTTAAGACAACCTAGCTTTGATATCAATTACTATATATTGAGACATCGCAACACAAAATCTTAATCCCTTACACATTGTGGATTTTGTTGTAAAGTTTGTCTACCAACACCGAAGGTTCTTTGAGAAGGTGGGACTTTGAAAAACTTCAATTGGAGATTCGTGAGCACAACTATCTTTCTTTGATAGCTACGGAACATGTATCTTGAATTGGTATCTATCTATCTATCTATCTTTACGATAAGAGACCCCAAAACCGCCACATGTCGTGTCTATAATCATTCCGATATGTGGTTAAACCACATCATCAAACTTTTCCATGTCGCCATGTACTTTGCCAACTCATCATGCGCAAGGAGTTCCTTTAATTGTACCAAAGGTCACCTTCCGAAAGAGATCGTATAAAGGTTACCTTTCAAAGAAAACGAAATCAGGTTGCCAAACCCAAAGGTCATAACGTTTAAGACTGATGATCAACCACTTAGCCCTTACAAGTCACTAAAAAAGACACATCTGTATATATTTTTTCGCACCTCTTTGAGGTGGCTTGACTTACGCACCTCTTTGCCTGGACTCATAACTAACAAAACACTTAAGAAAATAGATGTCGCCACCTTAGTTAAGTAACAACGGTCACATTTTTAGAGCATCTCCAACAATGGGTGCTAAAAATTTTATGTGGAATTTTTATTTAGATCCTTATTTTTGGGGTCATATGTATGTGGCAAAAATAATAATGCTTTGCTCATGAACCATCTCCAATAGTATGGGGTCTTATTTTAAAATTTGTTGTTTTGGATAATGATAAAATTGATTCCTTCTTTCCTATTGGTTCATAACAATTTATTTAAAAATTAAAAAATTACAATATAGTTAAAATGATGATGTGGAGGTCATTCCCAAGGTCTAAATAAGACCTTCTCCAAGACCTTCATATTTATTTTAACACCCTTCCTATTTTCTATGACCCACTGTTGGAGATGATTTTAATGTAAATGAGGGTCTAAAATCCTATGTGTCATGAAAAATAAAACCTCCATCCTCTGTTGGAGATGCTCTTAGAAGATCTTTAACCCCTTTGAAAGGAAACAAAAGAAACGTAACCAATATTATTACCAAAAGTCACCTATGAGCCGAAAAATATTTTACTTTTTCTAACCGGGAGCAGAACGACATCCGCGAGACCGTAAGTTGGTGCATCGTGCATGCATCTTGGAGGTACAAATTGATATGAGTAAATGAAGACGACAATGAGATTGTAAGATGGTGCATTATGAAAATGGAGATGGCCAAACAAGTAAATAACTTACAGATAAATGCATCATTGGATCTTCGTAGTAGGAATATGTAGAGAGGGGGAATGATATTCAACACCGATGGACATAAAATAAAAGCCACAATATCCTTCAAATTCGATGGTGGAAAAACGAAGAAGAGAGATACTATTGCAGAGCGATCAAGCTATAGTCTAAATAGAATTTACAGAGAAGTCCATGAGAAATGGACATGAAAAAAGGGGAAAATGAAAGACAACAGTTGTACAGAAAGACATCAATGTAAAAATCCTATATACATCAGGCATGAGTTGTGTAACTCTAAATTTGTTGATTGATTGATTATTCACCTAATCCAATCAAAAACTTCGAATTCGACCAACAAGCAACGGTGAGGCGAGGCGCAAGAGAAACTTGCAATGGCTGCACAAAACCCGAGCGGCTGATCAAATTGATACAATTACAATATCTCGGTCCAATCTCTCCTGCCAATTTCAACTTTCCCTCTAATCTTCGGGAACACTCACTATTTTGAGGATGGTTCTACGTATTTGCCACCCCATGTTTTCCCTATTTGCCACCCATAACAAAATCTCTCAACTAATTTTACTTTTTATTGTACATTTTCCTATTTACCACCTATAAAAAGTCAAATATAATTTGACTATAATTTTAACTAATACTTTACCAATTTTCTTCCTCCCCGATCTCCTTTTCGGTAGATAGGTATTAATAAACTATTAAAACCTAAATTAGAGTTCTGTTAGAATTCTCATTAACCGTAATCGTTAACTTTTATGTTTTTTTTTATTGTATTATTATTAAAGAGACATCAGGTAAGACTTGATATAAAATTTAAATGGCACAAGCTGTTGAATACTTATAATGACCAGTAACAGAGACTGAAAATTTGTCGAACAAAAATGGGGAGAAAAAGATAAAAATGTTGTCAAATTATTTCCTTAAGCCCGAATCAATTGGAAACATTAAGAAAAAGAAAAATAAAACTCTTCATGCATCAAACACTAATTTTATCACGATTAGTTTTAGGATGATAAAATTCGCACTTGCATCAAACTTGCACTTACATCATATATCACGATCAATTTTAGGGTGATGAAACTTGCCCTTGCATCATATATCGCGATCAGTTTTAGGGTGGTAAAATTTGTACTTGCATCATAAGTAGTGTTTCCAGTTGGAGACGGGGATGGGGGATGGCGGCGGTGGGGAGAAGAAGAAATATTTTTGGGGGGATTATTTTTTTTTTGTTTATAGGGAATTGGGTGTAAATAAAAAGTCAAAGAGTAGTATTTAGGATAAATTGTAAGATACGTGAGTGGTATATAGGATAAATGGGGGTGACAATTAAGGTGGGTGGCAAATAGAAAAAATGTGGGTGGCCAATAGGTAAAACCTTTGAGGATTACTAACATCTTGCGGTTCTGAATTATTTTAAGGCAATTGTTATCTTATATACCGGTATAGAGTTTAAGGAATCATTAATAAGTTATATTTTGTTTGGGGATTCATAATTTTCATTGGAATTGTGGTTTTCTTGGAACAACAATCATTTTAAATGCCAGAAACCAAATATCCCGTTATTACCCTTATCTACCATTTAGGTATTAACTATACAACCCCACGCAGGCTTCAAAAAGAGAAAACACGTGTCTATGATCGTTGTTATTTTAGACCCTTAACAGATGAACATCAACACACAGTTAAAAAAAGCAAAAAATAAATAAAAAAATCTTAAACCAGTCAAATCCACGCATAATAATTATTTCAATCCAACCGATCATCATGTCGATGTCTCGCCTCTCCGTAAACTTGATGCCGGTGCTACCGATCACAAAAATCAAATCTTGATGTCTTTTTCTCACCATAGATATGGAATGTTTCCATGATGATAAATAAATTAATTAAATCAAAGAAGCTTTTAGTACCACCTAGATTGGATTTACTAAATGAAAACCCGGATTCGATTACAAATCCTATATTTGTTAATTTAAGTTTTTCAATCTTGATAAAAATTCCATCTTTGCCAAATTATAAATAATTTTCTTTTTAACAAAACTTGAAACCGATTATTTTTGAAACCGATTATTTTGGGGCGGAAATGAATTTCGCATCGAGAGAAAAGGAGAGGGTAGTAATTAATTTCTTTTAGATCAAAGTAGAAATGGAGAAGAAAACTGTATAAATAGATAAACACTGTTTAGGAGGAATAAAAATGGAGAAGAGAAGATGAAAAGGCAACGAAAAGGAGATAAAGGACAGTGGCGGAGCCCCTTTTGAGTTTAAGGAGGGCTAAATATTTTTGATAAACTTGGTGGACTAGATTATTAAAAATCAGGGGGCTAAATCCTAAAAACTAGAGGATTAAACCTAAAAACTGAAGAAAACTAAGGGCTAAATATGGATTTTTGAAATTTTAGGGGGGCTAGAGCCAGGGTTAGTCAACCCTTGGCTCTCAGCCCACGATAAAGGGCGAGTATCTTGGTTTCCGCTTCTCTTTTCTTTCTATCAAACTCTTAAGGGTATAATCGGAACATAACTTCTATCGTTGTGATTAATGAATTTCACCGTTAATGTAGCAACTAATTTACATTTTCCAATAACAAAATTTTCCTTTTCGATAACCATTCACGGATTATACAATTTTGATTGGGAAAATTGAAAAGCGCCCCCAATTTGGACTACAATCTTGGAAAAGCGCCCAACGTTAAAAAAGTTGGAAAACTTCCCAATTGTTAAAAATCCCGATTAACTCCACATGTGCGACTCCTCCGTGCCAATTAAAGACGAAAATACCCCTGAAGCGCTAAGATCACGCCCACGTATGCGAAGAGTCGACTGGTGAGATGAGGATGTACAACACGTGAGTTGCCGTGATATCACAGTAAGTTACCAAGAACACGCAATTGGGGGACATAAAAACTAATTGGGGGATATGAATTGGCCCCCCAACCCATGGTGTGTGCTAAGGGGTGACTTTTGGAGGCGAAAATACTAAAATACCCTTCCCTCAAAATAAAAATCAAAAACTTAAAATCAAAAAACAAAATCATATCCCCCATTTCCATCTCCACTTCTTATTAATCACTTTCAGGGTTAGAATTTGAAACCCAAATATTCCCCATTCCCTTTCAAATTCTAAACTCTCCCACTCTCTTTCAAATTCTCTTCTCCTTCTCTGCTTAGGCTCCTCACTTTGGAAACAATTTTTTTTTTTAATTCGTAAGTGATGAAGATCATGCTGCAAGTGATGAAGACCATGCGGAATTGATGAAGACCATCTTGGGGCAAAGCCAGGCATGGTTGGTCAACTAACATTCAATGTCAGAATCAAGTCGGGCATGCTCGATCAAAGAAATTTATCAATCTTGGGTAGTCAAGTGAAAAAAAAATTGAAGTTTCTGGATACTTTTCATCATGTGCTTAGGCATAGAAATTTAAGCAACATATCTTATCGGAATAGGTGCCGGCATGCTCGAGAATTAACTACTTGTCTGGGAAGTGGGTAATTAAAACCGGAAAAAACTCAAAACGGAATATTTTTACACGCGAAGTGATGAAGACTATGCAGGAATTGGTGAAGAACCACGCCGGAAAATGGTGCTAGGCATGCTCGATAGAAATCTATCAATCTACGGTAGTGAAGTGAAAAAAATTGAAGTTTCTGGATACTTTTCATCATGTTCCGGCATAGAAATTTAAGCAAAAACCATAGGAAGTAGTTGGGATGTAAAAATCACATAGCGTCTTGGGAAGTAGACTCATTAAAACCGAAAAAAAAGGTTTTGAAGATCAAAACGAGAAAAAAAAATAAATAATATGAGAAGTTGCGCCCCCCAGACCCGGATAGTGGCAAACAATTTATAAAATTTCCGGCCAAATGCCGGCATGGTTTTTGGTTGAATACGAAATGGCTTTCCAAGCTTTTTCAGCTGCAACAATGGTGGATTCAAAGAAAATAATCAAATTTTCAACCTCTTAGAAGCAATTCTCTCTTTACAATCATCCTCCACTTTCACCAAAAAAAGTTCCCTCTCAAATTTTTTCCATCTTTCTACTCTCATCTCATTCATCCAAATACAAATACACACTAATTATTTAACAAATACTTAAGATTTTTATTAATTATTATTAACCACTAAACTTTGATTAGTGAGGGTAGATTAGGATTTAAAAAATACTTAGATAAGGGGTGACCCAATTGATATATGGATCCGGTTTTTTGTCATTTTCTTATATCCCCCAATTCCTTTTTATATCCCCCAATTAATCATTCTTACCAAAACAGTATTACCTTTTCCTATTGTGATTTCTTTGTCCTATATCTCAGATTGCGACACGTCGCCGGAGAAAATTCTTATAACCGTTGATTGCTAATGTTACCAGATTCTGCCACATGTTATATACTTGGTAATCAACGCATATGATTCCGACCGTTATACAACAACGGTCATCTTCCTCAAATCAACTGTTATAAAAGATAAAAATGTTGCAAGTTGATTTACAACTTTTTTCGTATAGATTATAAGTGATAAATTGCTAGTTCTAATTACATAAACCTATTTGCTAATTATATATGAATTGCCCTACTAATTTTCTAACAATAAAGACCATACGACAATACCATAATATATTACAACCATATTGTCTTTAGGTAACATAACACCAGTGACTAGTGTCTTCTACTTATCTTCATTGTGTTTCTGCAACAGAGGTTTCAGCCTTTCTGGGTGACTTGATTCCCTTGACTGGTGATTTAAACTCTTTGGATGATCCATCTTCAGCTGCCTTTCAGACTTGTATTGCAATAAAATGGGTTTAATGTTTGGCAGAACTCCTACCTTTACGAAAAAAATACTAACACGGATGCCTACGAACAGCAGGCAAGTCATTGCTGTCAAGTAAAGAGCACATTAACAAAGTTTAGAAAAGTCCATATGTTCCAAATAATTGCACCAGCACAAAATGAATGAACAGACCATAACATTTGATATCCGATAAAGGGTGTTTTGTGTGACAAAGTAAAACATAATCACCCTAACATGCCGCGATTTCACACTAAACTCTAAAATGAGATACAATAGCCATTTTCACATAATATGCATAAGGTAACCAAGAAATGTAGACCACCTACTTCTGGTATATAACGAGATATAAGAGCTCTATGGAACTAGAACTCTATCTAAATAGCAAGAATCACAGCAACAGACATGTCTAATAATATTATAAGAACCGGTAAGCTAATGATAGACAATAATACATCGCAAACGAAAAAAAAAAAACGTCTACGAATGAATTTCTAACATAAATATCACCAGTTATGATTACAAATATCCTACAAGCCAGGTGCTTTACTCATCAGCGCAAAGGCAAGGGTTCGTAGCTGTGAATGCCCTGGTGCACTTTTTGACATTATAGACGGGCGAGTATGAGAATAATAGTGTGTACCTAGATCATGCTGCTAAATATTAGCTAGAAGGAAGTAACCACTAGCTTTACTAAAAGTAAGTCCATCTAGTTCCCCTTGGTTCCATATTCTAACAAAGTCCTCTTCACTCTCACATTGACTAAACCTATCAAACATTTGAATAAACCTATCACCACCACTAGTACCAGCAGTAACATCGACAAATTACATAGGTTTATGTTTGCCTTTCCCATCAATCACAGTAATACAAAATCTATATGAACCCTATCCATATTAGTCCTGATATACATATATAAATTGTGGAAATTTCTGAGGAACCCAATTTCGGTTCCTCTCTCTTCCAGAAACCGTTATTAAGATTACATATATGTGTAGTCCAAAATACAAAATCTACGGTCAGGATTGTTAGTTTTAGATTGAATTTAGATTTTTGTATTTTATGTTGGACTAAATTAGCCTTTTTATTGAATTTGACTAAACTAATTTATTTAAAAATATAATCCACATTTTACGGTCAATTAGTTGATGTCCACAAATATCTCCGGACATATCTTCCATTATCCCGGTCAATCACTTTTAACCTATAATCGCTCTTCGGTACATTTATTTTAATCTATCTTCCCGGGTGTGGTACGTAATTGACTACCATATCTGTTTAGTCTTTGAGAAAAGACGGATCGGATCACCAAGTATTGTGGCTAGTAAGTACAAAATACTCGAGAAGAGGCGATGAAAATCTATTCATGGTATACTAAATGCAAATATATATATCATCGATTCAGTGTAATAGTTAGTAATATAACCAAGGTTTCACTGTTATTACTTCATCAAACATGAATCATACTCATGTTGTATGAAAGTTGGATCTTCTACAACGAAATAGGTGATGGATAGATTTTTCACATGAAAATGTAGTGAAAGTTCAAAGTTGGGTCTTCGTCTTTCACTAGAAATAGGTGTTCACATGTGAATACTATGAAAGTTGGATCTTTCAACTTAGAAAGAGGTGAGGAAAACATTATTTTTTCACTTGAGTAGTTCATAGGCATAGCAAAAACTCCAGTTATCACAATTGGCGCCAGCTCGAGTGAAATTTTAGTTTTCAGAAATTAGTGATAATCACCATTTCCCCTTGAAATCATCTGCGTTTTAGGAGAACCAAATTCATCGCCGGCTAACTTCCAAGACAACCTAACATAAGAAAACGATAATAAGTTCAAAGAATCAACAACCATATGAACAGAAATCAAACGGAACACACAGGAAATCTAATAAAGAACAGTATTTGTGGGTGCTGATTGCATTTTCTATCATACATCACAATTTACTATACAACTATGCTATATCAATAAGAATTTTTTTATCAGCTTACTCAAACAACCAAACTGCTATAAAGAATATAACTTGCTAAAAGCTTAAAATGAATCCCAAGATTGCTAAAGAATGTTTCTTGCGGTTTTAAGGCTTTAGCGATGAAACAAAAAAATGTTTTTGCTATCACCTAGTACCCAATGGAAAAATTAAATCATCACAAAAACTTTCAACTAAAATCTAAGGAGCCATCAATCCATTACTATTTAAATTTTGACAATGTTTTTGATAATGTAATGATTTATGCCATGGGGTTTTCATACGTCCGTAGTATGTACTAAAACAAAAATTCATTGAGCTTATGTCGCACATACACTAAAAAGCTCAGTGGATTCTGTATACGGTACGAGAAAACACTTATCAATTGGCAATTATCACTATACCATGGGATGATAACGTCAACTATCCCAACTTTAGTAAATGAAAACACCATTTAGCACATCATAATCCAATGATAAGTACATCTATTACAAAACCATGGGATGATAATGTCAACTATCACAATCTTTACTATATGAAAGCATCAATTATCACATCAGAATTCAGGAATAACAATCTCTCTAAATATGTATTTGTTGATATCGTCAACACTCCCAAATATGCATTAGTTATGGAAAACATCATTTTACACATCATGCTCCAGGAGTAAGTACATCTATCACAATTCCATGGTAGATAATGACTACTATCATCGTCGCCACTGGATTCGTTATAATCAGTATCTTTATCACCATGTTTCCTCATCTTTAACTTATCCTTTTCAAGAAGAAAAACTCATGGTCATGGGAACTGATTTTGGACAGAAAAAATATAAAACCATATTTTTGATTCTCACGGACTAACTAAAGCATAAAAAAGAAAAACTCCATTCTTGATTGCAAATCAAAAAGACTATAAAATCAAAAAAAAATCCACACATTCAAAACATGCATAAACCAGAATCAAAAAAATTTCACATACCGTGAAAGTTAAGATTGTTCAAGTTCACGCATGGGTTAGCTTGAAAACTAGCATCTCTGGTTTGTCTTTGTTTTTTCGTTTACCTTGAATAAAGAAGGAAGAAAGAAATAAGAAGCAACTGGAAGAAGAAACCAATTGAAAGATTACGACGCGCGTCATGCGGGACGATTAAAACTAGGTGAGCTTGATTTTAGGGATTTTCCTAAATTCGTGGTTTTTGACTTGTTTCACCTAGACTAAATTTGGATAATCACTAATATTAAAAACAAGATAATTACTCTACTTGCTCAGTGGAAATTGAAAGGAGACTTCTCCATGACTATTCATGGAGAACAAGCTTTTTTGTTCAAATTTGCACAAGAAGAAGATAGGATTAAAGTGTTAGAATTGGGTTCGAGTGTTCATCACTAAGAAACTCTTTCTCGATTCGTCACTGGTCCATTACTCACGGAGCAAAACATTGATGCTATTACCTCGGTCCCTGTTTGGATGAATCTCTGCGGGTTCCTCTCTATCTTTGGAATAAATTAGGGTTATCTAGGATTGAAAGTATTGTTGGCACTCAATTATGAGTAGATACTCAACAGCTTTGAAGACTAGGATGTCATATGCCGGGGTTTTGGTTGAAGTAGCGGTGATTGTGAATTCCCGGAAGATTGACCTATTCTAGTGGATAATGTAAAGCGGTAGTGAAAGCCAAGTACCCATGGCGTCCTAATGCTTGTTCCCATTGCAAGACTTTTGGGCATTCGGATGCCAAATGTAGCTTTAATTCCTAAGTCGAAGGATAACTCAAATACTCGACTTCAACTCCGATTTAATTACGAAGTTATAGTTGCCGAAAACAATGTAGAATTGATTGTGAACACAAGGGATAAAGCTGAAGTTCCAACCGTAGTTGCTCAAATCCCGTGGTGGTTGAAAACGTCTACAAGTGAGGTTCCGAGTCCTTTACAAAATACTAAGTTTTAGTCACGCCAAAGAACCGTGGCAGTTGACCAAAAATCCGTGGCAAAAGATAATTTGCCACGGCAGCCTCCTCGTGACAAATAGTCCGTGGCTAAAACTATTTGCCACGATGATTGCGGTTTTTTTGCGTGGCTAATATTGTATGATCATTTACCACGGGTCCCGCTGTGGCTAATAATTAGTTGGATGGCACATGTGTGGGTCTATTAGCCACGTTTTCCACGCGTGGGTGCCTTAAGGTTATCGCCAATTTTTACTGCTAGACACTAAAATAACAAGAACAATATTTACTTTACAACAATTTCAGAAAGACATCTAATCATTAAAAAACACAAGTACTACATGTTTGTCTGATTGATTACATTCCAAAGCAAATAAAAACTCAATACTAAACGATTCTGAGTTTGTTACAAGAAAGCAAATAAATACTTAATACTAAACCATTTTGAGTCTGATACACGAAATACTTAAAGTGGATGAAAATAAAATACTTAAATTATCACAGATGGATTTCTTACTTCCAAAGTTAATTATCATATATCTTCCAACACCTTGAACATAATATCTTTCAATGAAATTAACCTGCAAAATGTAGAAATCAAATCGATATCAATGACAAATAACGTGAGAAAATATCCACGAATACAACATTTACAAAGGCTTAATTTCTTATCCCTTCAAATATTACATGTGGTCTAAACCATTAAGAAGATACGGAAGAACTATAATCTCTCACGTACATCTCATGTACACCTATGGATTCAAACAAGTACAAATATCCATCAAACATTGAAGCCATTTACCTAGTTACCCATAAATCAATCCATGGAAGAAAAAAGACCAAGAAATTCAGAGTACGGAACTAGTACACCCATTTCCAAATTTTCTAATAATTCAATATGAATGTATATCATCCACTGGTCAATAATGCTAATGTGTATCGTGGATGACTAAAATAAAAGAATGTGTCTCGCAAATATCACTATAGTCCATGATGTTAATCCGAGTCTAACTTAACAATTATGTCATCGTCTTTCTAATATGTTGCAGCAAGGGGAACATGTTTAGAGGTTTATAAGCAAGCGTAATCATATGAATAGACTAATAAAGCGGTAAAACATTACCTCGATTCATGTAATAAGATCATAACTCTATGGCTCGGATGTGGGAGGTCCCTCTACAAAAACAAAATGCAATTAAGAAAGCTTGTGATTTGTAAAAAAATATTTGCGGATATGCTCATACATGCCAGAGAAAGCTATAAGAATCTAGATAATCTGTTTGCCAAAATATGTATGGATATGCTAATACATACCCGACCAAAGAAAAACAAGAGTAAAAAGGGCATCTATTTTTTCTGTGATTCCTCGTTAGCCTTTTTCATCTCATCTACGGTTTCTTCATCTCAAGACGTTCTTCCATGTCGTTACGCATATGAACACGATCCTCCTTCGATTTCTTAATTTCATCTCAAGAATGCGGCATTTTCCTCGTTGTTTTGGACAACATTTGAAGAAGATTCCCAAGTAAAGCTTGGTTACTTTAATTTCGAACTAACACCACCTAATCCGACCTGGTTTCTCGGCTCCCATGATTTTAGAATACTTGTCTCCTTTATTTGGTCATAAGAAGTGAGTTTCCAATATTGAAACATTATTATCTCGAACCATTCTCTTCTAAATCTTCCCTCTCCAAGGCTTTCATTTGAGCCACTGCAATTATAATATGCAAAGTTAAGTGAGAACAAGTTGCAACAATTTTACTAATTCTAACGGCATACAAATTAACGTGTTAAAAAGCCATACGCGATTTGCTTCGGCTATAGGGTTGGGAGTTTTCCTTCTTTGGCTCTATAGGTTTCTGATACACAGTAGCTCGACTTGCTTTCTTTTGAGTTGTCTCTTATTTGTTCATATATAGTATGTCAAGATCTACATAAACATTAACTATCAATGCCGATTCATATTAGATCGTTACCTCTATTGCGTGGTTCACGAATGACTTAGTACCACCATGATGAGGCACAACCAAGCGCTTTCTACTTGCTTTACCATTCTCACTTTTTCTATGTTAGTCAACATTGGAAGTTAGAAGTCCGAGTTTAACATATAAACTCATAAACGATAAATTTGTAAACATTCTCACCTTGAATTCGGGTGAACGCCAATATATCAACATATTTGCCCTTTGAGTATCAATAACCCGTTTGGACAATTAGCTCGGTTTTGTGCATCGGTCTTCTTCTCATCGAAATGTTCCAACCTCATGTTACGTTTGTTTGCCTTCCATTTTTTCATGGATTTTCTCCTCCACCCAAAAAGTTGATCTCATTGGAATAATGAAAAATATTCTACAATATTCATCAGTTAAAATTTAGCAATCTTCAATTAATCAAATAATTTAATATATTGGTTAAAGTAATTTTCTTACCTTGACTCTTCAATGGCTTCTTCAAGCTTTTCTTCCTTATGGGGCATATCGGACCCGATGCGGGGTGTCAAAAGGGAAGTTTTCTCCATTTAGTGCCGACTTTCCTGATAAGCGAGATCTTATTTGCGTTCGGTCCAATGGTGCACCAGGCAAAATTCGGTGATACTTTCTCACCTTTTTCGACCTATTAAGGAAGTTCAACTAGCCCCTCCTCTTACTTTCTTTCTTGCCGGAGGTTGTGGGTTTTCATCCATATTTCTGCCCAAGAACCACAAACAACAAGCAAGCACATCATAACAAAACAAAATATCACACAACGTGTGGATAAAAAACACATAATAAGAAATTAATGAAAAGTTGTATTCAAGTTTAAAAAGAGCTACATAATAGAAAATCAGAAACGAAGTACAAAAACCAAGAGACTAAAAAAGTAGTTTGAGGTTAGGAATCAGAATCATTTATTTCATCATCGTCCTCGTCCTCATCCTCATCCTCATCCTCATCCTCGTCCTCGTCCTCATCCTCCTCCTCCTCTTCATCCCCATTTTCATCCATATCTTCATCTTCATCCTCACTTCCATCTAAATCCCCATCTTCATCCTCACTTTCATCCATATCTACGTCTTCATCTCGCACCCATGTCCAAGCTCGATTTACGGATTTACGCTGGCAGGTTTTATTAGAACCACTAGAATCGAGTCTTTGGAGGATCAACCGTAGTTCCTTCCACATCGTCTCTCACCAAATTTATCTCATCACCATCATCATCATCTTGTATACCAATTGTTGTATTTCTACTAATCCATCGTCTCACCACCCAAATCAAAAGTATCTCTAGGTTTATTGGTAACCCACGACATGCCACCCGGTCAGTTGGATCTTCTACATAAAACACTTGATTCACTTGCGATGCCAATCGTCACGGTTCTTGTGTTACGAGTTGACAACAAATGTGTGAAATTAACAAGAGTGAACTTCAATTTGTCTTCTTTCATACCTTTTCCTTTCTACATCTACCCAATTACATTTGAACAATACAAACTTCTTTCCTATCGGGTAAGACAACTCAATGATATCATCATCTTGTCCATAATACATTGACTCCCCGACACTCTCTTTAATGGCACGAAGCTTCACACTGGCTAGATTGCGTCTTTAAATCACGTTCTTTGGCAAGCGTTACGAATATGTATCCATTGATTGAATATCATAAATGCTTTCAAGCTCTATGAAAAGGGACCTCGAGAAAAGTGAATATACTTCTTCAGAAATGGGACGATTAGGCGCGAAGTAATTTCTTCTTTAAACCCACTTCGAGGAAAGTCCTCCTCGTGTTTTTTTTCTTTTGAATGAGAGACAACCTTTTATTAGTTAAATTTATAAGGCGTTTATCTTGCTGCAAAAACATTTCACCATTCATCATGACATGTATAATTATAAAACAACTCATTATACTGCAAACACTTAAAACCCAAATGAGCAAAAAAAAAAGTTCAATAACGTACTCTAGATACGTTTGTACAGAATCGTGATTGAATAAGATGTAAGCATGAGCTAGTTTCTTCTCCGCAAAGTATCAAGCATGAGCTTTCTAAACCACCCAATATGACTATTCTCTCGTGTACCGGAAGGTCTATTCAGTCTTGTCTCAACTCGATCTAAGTATCTAGCCATAAATGTAACCACATTCATCGGCAATATATCCTTGGCTATGGACCCCTCAGGTTGAGCCATGTTTCGTACATATGATTTCGGTGTTTTGTGCACTGCCACCATTAAATCATTTTGTAATTTAAGATTAGCAAAATTTGGAGTCCAACACCAAGAAAAAAAATTGTATAAAGTTCAGAACTAATTATAGTAACATTCAATAGACAAACAATAGCAAGTTAGAATAATATAAAAATCACATACCTCTCAACAGGATACATCCATTCTGTCCGGACAGGTCCACCAAGAAGCGCTTGACGCCAAATGAATGAGTAGATGTACCATAACATCCAAAAAATGCTGGTGGAAAGATTCTCTCAAGTTACAAAGAGTAACCGCAATACTTTTCTCGGCGCCTCAAATCTTCGTAGAAGAGTTTTGGAGCATAACTCCAGAAAAAACAAACTTAGCTCAATTAAAAACTGAATCGACCTTTGTTGGCAACGTCTTCAGGAATAGCCAAAGGTAGAAGCTGTTGCATAATTACATGAAGGTCATGGCTCTTCATACCAACTTGACTTACGTTCTTTGACTTTCACGTGCCTTCCAATGTTGGAGGAGTACCCATCGGGAATCTTCCAAACTATTAAGCACGGTACAAAACAGTTCTTTTTGATCTTTATCCAAATAGTAGCGAGGCGCGGGTAGATAGTATTTGTTCTTGATTTACATCAATTCCGGATGAAGCCGTGGTCTAAGTCGCATTTCTTTCAAGTCTTGCCTTGCTTTCAAATCGTCCTTGCACTTTTTGTCGGCTCAGGAAGGTACCAAGTATATTTTCAGAGACATTTTCTCAATGTGCATGACATCACAATTGTGCTTGATGAATTATCTTCCCAATATGGAAGCTCATACATGATACTTAATTTCTTCTAGTTATCGGGGAAAGGAGCACTCTCCTCTTCCTCTCGCGACCTCTTATTTTTCGCACGTGGAGTCTTTCCTTTTTGACCTTTCTTCTTCTTCTTTGCGATCATCATTTTCTTCGTTGTTCGGGCTCTTCAAGCTTCTTTCCAAATTTATGAGAATATCTTTCAGAGACGTACTATTTCTCTACCTTGTAGAGGAACTGGAACTGCGTCATGTTCAACGGTCCCATCAAATTCTTTCTTAAGATCTCGAAACCTGTGATCCGATGGTAACCACCGGCGATGCCCCATATAACATTCCTTCCCGCCGTGCTTCAAACGTCTGTGGGATGTACCTTTCTGACATGTTGGACACGCCCGGTTTACCTTTGGTGCTCCATCGACAGCATAGCAAGACCCGAGAGAAAGTCACTAATAGTCCATAAAAGCAGGTTACCACGCAGATTTAAATGTCTCCTTTTAAATGAATCATAAGTATCGGCTCATACGCCCACAACTCTTTTAGTTCTTCAATCAAAGGTCTCGAGATATACATCAATGTCATTTCTGGACTACTTGGGCCTGGTATCACTAGAGATAGGATGAAGTGAGGTTGCTTCATGCATAACCATGGAGGCAAATTGTATGGAACAAGTACCACAGGCCACGTACTGTGCGAGAGAGTCATATTCCCGAACGGATTGAAGCCATCGAGTTCTTTAAACCTAGCCTTACGTTTCTCGAATGAAGCAAAATCTGGGTTAGTTTCATCAAAATGCTTCAAGCTATAGAATGTTGGATGCCTCATGACCCCATCATCTGTGATCCCTTCTTTATGCCATCTCATGTCCTCAGCAGTTTTGGAAGACATAAATAAACGTTGAAGTCTAGGCTTTAACGGGAAGTGGCGGAGTATCTTCCAAGGAGTATTCTTCTTCTTCCCAGGTCTGACTATCTTCCACCTTGAAGCCCTGCAAACATTGTACTCGTCCAATTTTGAGTCATCCTTCCAGAATAACATGCAATCATTAGACAAGCATCAATTTTATTATAACCCATACCCAAATGTAATTAGTTTCTTACATTGAGTGAAATTCTTTGGGAGCGAACACCCATCTGGAAACGAATCTCGTGCAAAGTCAAGCATCATAGTAAATGCTTTATTGCTCAACTGATTAATGCATTTAATGTGCCATAATCTAATAACAAATGACAACAATCGTCATTTTATCACAACAGGTATAACTCCTTTTGATTTATTCCAACAACTTCTTAAAATTAAGATTAACATCCTCCGTTCCATCCTGCATATTCTCCACGCTATCAACTTCATTAGGAAAAGCATCTCCCAACAAACCACTAAGATCGTCTCCCAATACGGATACCATCGGCATCAACATGAGTATCAACCTCAACATCTTCATTCACGATTTAAGTCTTTGGTGTTGATACACTTCTTTCTCCATGATGAATCCGGTTCGTATGACTTGGCAACATGCCATAACGAGACTAAATCATCAACAATTCTACTTCGATCTTGCCACACAAAATTTTTACAATCAGTGCAAGGACACTTAAAAGTTTCCTTCCTATTAAGCTTTCCATGGATGTAGGCGTAATCTAGGAATGCATTCAACCCTTCCTCATACTCTAGAGAAGCGGGGTCCTTATCAACCCGAAGCTCTTATCCATGTTCTCTTAATCATGAAACGACTACAAATATGCTCAACTACGATGACAACCTAAAAAACACCAAGAGTAACAATAAATCTAATACTAAGAAATCAAAACCAGGTAAAACAATTTGCCTTGAGAAGAGTGTCAAAATTCAGAACCAGAAACCAAAACTATCCATGCATCATTAAAAAAATTGAATTAAAGACAATCACTAGATCTCTTTGTAGAAATTTATAAAGATCTAATTTGAAGAGAAGGAAAAGATATAAAGAAGTCGGCAAGCAATGTAGCCAAGGTGAATTCGCATTGATAATATATGTCTACTCGAGTCCATAAGAAACTCATATAATTTCAAAACCTGGCTTCATCCTAACTTCTAACTATTAACCTTGACTGGTCACATCCTAACGATCAAAATAATTAAGCTCAAACATTAAGATTCTCACGTTACCCAAACATATGATTTATCCAAAACATCATATTTTATAGCTCACGGTCCTATGGGTACAAAGATTATAACATATTAGCTAGCTGCCAATAACATACGTAAATTTGATGCTTTT